>CM060964.1:54487995-54657995 GCA_030765045.1 Tenodera sinensis
GCCCATCCTGGTTCCTCTGTATGATCAACTCCGGTTACAAAACCGCGTGCACTGGCCGGAAGGGCTCAGGGTGCTGACCACGTCCCTCTCTGCACCACTGGACCCCGCTCATGACGCCTGTAGCGGGCAGCGGTGGGGATCCAGCGGCCGGGCGGTAGGCCAAGGCTACACTCCAAGGGCCGTAGTGGCAGAGGACAGATAGACAGAAAGACAATAACAGAATTTGAGTCTGATTTCTCAAGTGTTTGCAGTAGTTCAACTATAAACGGAAGAGCCCTGGGAACCTGTATTGAGAAGGCTGCCATGCGATGTGGTTTTAGAGAAATCTTCAAAACGTCGTTTAATGACTAGAAAAGACTTCGTTAATTGTTTTAAAGTGAGAGATTTTACAATGATCACTGCACTACATTCCTCTGAATCAAATATATTTGTTAAGTCTGAGTACCGAGCAAGATGGCCCCGCGGTAACGTGTGAGGCTCGCATTCCGGAGGTCGTGGGTTCGACTCCCAGGGCCGACATTCCTGATCCATTGGTATTTTCGGGGTTTCCCCGGGTGCTGGGCGAATGCTGGGAAGGTTACTTAAATCTATCGCGTTTCCTGCCCTTCCTTTTCGCTTCATTAATCATTTCATTCGTCGTACATCCTGTTGGTTCTTTCAGAGTAGTGTTGTCAGCGAAAGCATTAGGTGCAGCCTGGTAGGGAATTGGGACATTACTTTTAAATAATGTATAGTATCATTTTCTTTAAAGTACTTTGTGAGGCAGTACAATAATTTTGAAACAAACGAGTAAAAAGTTGCATCGTGTGTAGAATTTAAAATGGAAAACTGGTGTACAAGTTTTTGCAAGAAAACAAGATTTAAAGTTGTGCATGCGTTTTAATACGCCTGCGCCTGTCCATTAATAGCTGTAGTGAATTTATAATTTTACTCAATTACAATTTGCGGAGGGGAATTTAGCACCTCGACCAAAAGGCGATCTTTTGTGCCTATGCCCCTGACGGGACACCTTCCGAGTGGATGGATGAGGCGAATGGAACCGAAGGGCGGCCGGACCGTTGCCACGACAGAGGAGGGTGCAGGGTCCCTACATTTTCCCAGTTAGAAGCACCCCGGCGGAGGCTGGCTCAATCCGAATCCTTTTCCACCCCTTTGGGCTCGTACTATTTAGGGGGGCGCGGGACTCAGAAACCGGCCCTCTCCCTCTCGGGTTTGTAACATTCCATGGGGGGGGGGGTCTGGAAACCAGTAGGCTGGCCTTCTAAGCCGGGGGACCAGGTTTCCAGAGCGCATTTGTTTCCGGTGCCGTGCTGCTGCTGAGACGCTTGCCGAATCTTCCAACCCTGAAAGACACTTAGCGGGATGAAGGGTGAAATGAAATGATCAATATAACGAAATGGAGAATTTAAATTTGTAACTTTTTACAATGTTTGGTTTACTTTCACTGATACATTGGTTTAAATTCCGGATTAGGTATTCAACAGACGACAAACGTTTCATATACGGGACACCTGTGATACAAGAAGTGTATTAAGTATTCTGCAATGTTGCTAATTCGGCAGCATGATTGGCGATAATATTTCAATAATAACAAGTTTTGCATGATTTCCTTGTAAAGCCCGTTATAAGTTGCGAAAGCTACCTCACCTTCGCTCGGCGGCCTGCACACAATTAGAAAGGCAGTCAGGGAGAGACAACCACATCCAAAACAACAACATTGCCATTCCTAATATGGAAAAGAAGATGCGCAAGCCTTCTGTCTCGCTCGCTCGCTCGCTCTAAGACCGACGTGGCAACGTGGGAAAGCGGTGCGTTACCATTGCTCGTCCGCAGCGAGCCGGCGTGGTCGGTCAGCAAGGCGCTCCCACTCAGTCTCTGACCGTGCTCGCAGACAGTTCATCGCGAGCCGGGGTTGAAACCGGGCGCGTGTTATCCTCCACTCCGTCCTATGTTACGCGAGGCTTCCATTAGTTTCCTCTAACTTCAAAAACTTCTTAAGTGCCTCAATTTTATTTTTACCTGTGTGGAAGATATAACTACTGCGAAAGTTAGGAAACACCGAAAGGAAGCATTCGAATTTTGTCAGCCACGTTTCTAACAGCAGGTTTTGAAAGTCGCTAATCAAGTTGTCATATGCTGGAGAAGTGGGCGTGTCTGAGATTTATTGCTTGTCTTGGCGCTACTACCAATACTGCCCGCCTTTCATGTTTAGTGCTCTCTCGTACAACAGGTGGCATTGCCAGCACGTGACTGGTGCGCTAATCCTAATTATGTGAATTTCGGCTGCCTTGTCGATGAACCCTAGTGCCTTAGGAGTGTGGTGACAATCAGCTTTCAAGTGTCGATTATTAAGTTCGTAAAACGTTGCAAGTGTAATTTAAAAGTATTAGTTTAAGCACAAGCAGGTGGTATTTGAAGAACACCAACACGTGTATCTTTCCTGACAGTTTCACACAAAGGCGCAGCACTTCCAGTTTTATTTCTATCCACAGTGAAGTCCTATAAGTTATGGAAATCTGAGATAGTTTCATCTCGGCATTGTCACCATCATCAGCAACTAAGGCCCGAAAGAGTCCGCAAGGCTCCTTAAAACATCGCTGTTTACTTCGCCTTCCCAAGCTGCCATCGCAAACAACTTTCATGGTTTCCATGGTAAGTTTGCATTTGTTTTCAGTTCATACCGCGTTTGTTTACGATGTACCTTTGTTTATTTTGCGTGACAATTGAAGGGGAATGTGTTGATGTCAAAAGTCCTTTAAACTGCCTAACCCTTCCACGAAACGAGGATTACCATAGGCGCTTTATTCCCACAGAATTGAAGTTCACGTGCGTGATTTAACTATCAAGGAAACGTGTAACAACATGTATCCTCCGCCGGAAAATACAATTACATAATATTTGGATGTCAATTAATGCTGTGTAAGGTTTTAGTCCAAGTAAATACATTGTAAATATGCAGCTATTCTAATAAAACCTTTTTAAGTAGCCTTTATGCCCGTTTAACCACTATGCTAGTGTGGAAAAATATCTAAACAAGAAGAGGCGATTCAGTAATCCACAATTTTGAAATTACTAAAGCCAAGAGTACAACTTTTTGTAGGCATTGATTTAGTCTTTTACTCCGTATTTTATACAATTACCACGTATTCGTACCATTTAAATGTTTGAAAATAGCACATAAATTAAAATTTTTGAACAAACCATTGTTATGGTTATTGTATTTATACTATTATGATTATTCTTATTATTCTTATTATTTTTTTATTATTGCCAGGTATTTAATTTTTGAAGCCTATTAACGGAGTTACTTTGTATCGTGAAATAGTGTTTATGATTTGAAGAAGATAAACACACACACTTAATCTAGAGTTTAAACTGACCCATGAATTTGCAAGTAGACTTCGTTCAAGTGCCTACTTTTCTGGCGATACAGGCCAAAATAGTCGTAAAGCCTTTGTGTCGTGTTTTTAATACAACAAAGAACAACTTATAAACAAAATCGGTATTATTTAATTTATTAATCTTATTTTATACAATGTTTAGTTTTATTCTATTTTAACTAAAGATGCGATTAAGTAATGAAGATGCATTTACTAATGGTCTAATCTAACACAAATTATAAGTTATTCTTTCAAAAAGCCTACATATACATTTGTGACAATATTATGTGTCGCAAAAGTTGTACGGGGGCGCTTTAGGCTGGTTCATATTTTCGGTCAAAAATTTACCAAATGTTACTGTCCCCATTTAAGGGTGCGCTCTCATCTCATCCCTTCCTTCCAGTGGTCTTAAGTAGACTGTAGGCTCAGTGTAAAATCCTCTCCGGAGTATTCCACCTCACTACCCCATTCCAGGGTGAAACATGCTTTTATGCTTCCTTTAATTCCCTCGTCAAACACCACTTCACCATATCGTGAACTTACATCAATAAATAAAACTCTGGTTGCATGAAATGCGCATCTTAAATACGAAACTTCCCATTAGCGCCAGTAAGCTAAAAACGTCATAGGTAGCAGCAGATAAGCAATTGCTTTACAAAATGTTTAACCTGGAACAGCAGACAAATTTAACAAAAACATCGCTGATGTTAAAAGTTTTCACGTAATACTTGGCAGAGTTTTGCCCACAAGAAAGAAAGAAGAAAAAACGCACTTGTAGTTCTAAAGTCCATATTTTTATTTTCCTGTAGTCAGTTGTTGAATTTGAGAAAAGCCAACATAAGTAAGGAATGACTCTCATAATTATTAAAACTGTTCTATGTGCTACATTTTTGAGTTGTTAAGTATACGTATAAAACTTGAAGTTTCAGTTAATACATGCTTAACTTATTCTTGCGACAGGGAATTGCTATCAGGTTCAATGTGCTTCATTTATTTCACGAAAAAAACTTAAGATTTTCACGCTCTTTGGAAGCGTAAAATGTCAGAATAAGTCATTACTGATTAAATTTAATGCAAAACTATCCTATCAGGTTATATAAAGTAATGATAACAATTACAGTGTTGTTACGCATATTGGAAACCACTTTGTTGTGTATCACAGTGTCGCACGTTTCGTCGTTTTACGTTACGTTTATAATTCTTGGCCTGAAAACAGATGTCGTGCTTCCGTGGAGATAAGAACAACGTACATAACTTTTTCGTGTCACAGTTATAACATTTGCAAGCAATTTGTTTGTACACAGTTTGAACTGCTTGATTTGTCATGGAATAGGTGAAGAGGAAATGACGTCATAATGTGGACATTCCGAGCTCACAATATATTAGTATTCCTGCAGTGCTTTGATATTATTCTTTGTACACTCAACATTTTTAGAATCAATAATTATTTGCTGTTTTTGTGGTAGAGCACAATCAGAATTCAACAGGAAACACGTTATTTTTCTCGTGCTATTGTGAAAGAAGTGCCACATGCCTTATTGTAGAATCGGAAATTCGCGATATGATAGACGTAATTGCTTTGTTGTTTCATGTAAATTATTATTATTCTTTGCATAGGAATCCAGGAAACATTATTTTTAGTGCTTAAAACTGGCCTTTTCGTAGTACAACTTGTATTATTGATAATTGCAAACAATAGCGGCGTGTCATCATTAAATGCACAGGCGAACGATTACAGACACTTTAATATGCATCAATGGGTATCAGACGATTGATAATTTTTTTTCTTTCTTTTATTACTATAGCCTCATTCAAATGCTATGGTCAAATCCGGGGCTTTGACTGAAACATTTGATGACCCTGTTATTCTTGTAACTGTTAGATTAGGTTATTGTGGGTTTTCGTCTTTTTTATTTCTACACGCACATTCACTGTCACACCACACCTCTAGACTTTGTGGAGAGTGGAGAAGAACCCCGATTAAAGAAAAATTCCGTAACCCTACCGGGAATCAAACCCGGAGAATGCATAGTTGTTAGCGGTTTAGTTAACTCTACCCGGCTTTCGGCAATAGAAGATAATTAGCTCAGAGTAAAGAATAATATAAGTACAGTTGCTCGCTCGATAGCCCACGTTCAAAGCACCGTAAACAGTACAACAGTTGAAGCAGTTGAACAGTTGCGGTTGATAAACAGAACCACTGAAGTTTACTACTTCCGTTTCCAGGATTTAGATTCTAGTCATTTGTTACTTTCACGTCACATTCCCTGCTTGTTTGCGATCTTCCGTTTTGTTATGGTGAGAACAAAGATTTGATTATTTGCGCGTTTGAAATTTTCGGGTGTCTTTCCGCTGTTTGAGTTTCTTTGGTCACATTATTAGAGCTTTAGATATAATGTGTATCAATATATTTCTAGAGTCAAACACTATAATAAAATATGAGTACTTTAATTTATGCAACCTGTTAAGCAGTAAATGTGCCTTAGGTTCGTCTTCATCCCTTCAACTAACAAAGAAATCAGTTTTGTAGCCGGTTCTAACTACGGATTCATAATAAAAAGTCAGTAAAAAGCAAAATTGTGCATCTAAACAACTGGAAAACATATACATAAGTCTACAACCAATTAAAAACACGTCTTTCCTCAAAATGAGTGCTGTAGTCATGCCATATACAGGGAATTGAATAAAAGTCTGGATTCCACCGTGAATTATCACATATCCACTTGGACCATGCACCTTAAACATACATTATTTGCTCACACTTGTACTATACCGGGTGGAAGGTAGTGCTTCGGCCATACGTCAACCAGGGATTCTACATGATGAGTGCAACAAATATATCCGATACAATTATTATTGTCAATAATGAGCCGCTTCGCCGAAAAAAATTTGTGTCAAATATTTGGAATATTTGGAGCCAACTAGCTTCTAGACGAAAGGGTATAAATTAGCTATTATTTCACTAACTATCGCGCAAATATTGTGTAAACATTACTATGATGTCTATTTATTTCAATTCGAATAAATTTAGTCACAATTTAATGTTAGCATAACGTTGACAATTTCTCTTAGAAATTAAACTTTGCATGACACATTAAATTGTGAGTAAATTCATTTGAATTAAGGTAGAAATGCATTACAACATTGTTCACACAATGTTTCCGTGATGCTAGATGACTCCAAATATTTGACACACTTTTTTTCTGAAATGGCCCTTTGTTGAAAATAATTTTACTGGACACATTTGTTACACTTATCATGTAGAATCTCTGGTTAACTTATGGCTGAAGCAGTATTTTCCACCAGTATAAAATTACATTTCACAGAAATCATAAAAGATATCAAACTGGCATTTTTTAGCCATGTTAAATACTGTTTAGTGAATAGTTTTAGTTAGTTTTATTATTTTATTTGGAATATTTCAGATTTTATAGGTGTATTAATATACAGATATTCTATTTTAACAAGTTAAGTTTTTCGTATTTAGCAACATGTCTCTCAAGAACGAGCAGACCTAGAAGTTTGAAATTTTACATGAAACTAAGCTCATACATATCTTCAACTAATGGAAAATCTATCGTCGTAATTTAAGAATGTTATATTTTAAGTAAACATTATTTTGAAACAAAATATTAAAATTTGAATTACAAGAAATACATTTTTATCATAGGTTATAATTGTCAAGTAAGCAAGGTTTACAAGAATATGTTGTTGCTGGCGTTCTAAACATCATGTATAAACCTGAAGGTTCATTGTACCTATATATTCAGTAAAAATGATCCCTGGATGGAGTTGTGCGTGTATACTTATTATTATAATTAATAGAATATAAATACAGTGAATGCAAAAGTGTTCCTACACCTTGGAAATTGTTTTAAACAAAACTGTGGATTTGAAACGGGATAAGAAAAAGGAAATAATTGACACAATTAAGAACACCGGTATTTATTTTATATGTGTGCATACAAAAGAGTAAACTAATATAAAAAATCTGACGTGTTGCCCTCACATGACTTTCTCTACTCTTGTCCTAACTATTCTTACAAACTCCTATTCCTCTATCTTCTTCACGTTAGTTGAGACAAACATTTGCAGAAATTATCTTATTGCTAATTTTTTTATAGGTGCAAGCGGGATATGGGAATACGGTAGGTTTTGAGCGATAGTCAAATTTTTAAAAGCTGATCGCTATATGAAGGCTTTGAAATTCCGTTCTCTGTGCACGACAAAGAGATAAAAAAGTGGATAACGATCTTCCATTTGAGAAAAGTTCAAGCACTGCAAAACTCACACAAATGACAAGGAATATCTCCGAAATGGTTCACCCTATAAAAGATATTTAGACATAACTTGTGTGTTTCAGCAAGGTCTATATTTTTTGTACAGTAATATTTGATCTCTTACGGTTTACCAGCTATGCAAAATTCATCCAGAGTAAACAGGACTACATGAGCTATAGCCAGAGAATTCAAAATATGCATTTCGTTTGCCATAAAATATCTTAAACATGTGGCATTTTGATCAAAATCGTTAGAGCCATTTTTGAGAAAATAAAAAAATTTTGAAAAATTTTCCATGTAAAGGGTAGATTAGGAATTTTCTTCAAAATCTTCGTGTCAATGTTATGTAAACTTAAATACGATTTTGACTTTTCGTTTTTGAGTTATGCTGTTTACAGACACACACACACACACTCACACATATACACGCGCGCGCGTACCTTTGTGTAAAAGCGCGTTTTTTTGGATTCCGGTGACCTCCCAATACATATATCTCCGGTGAAATCTTGGGTCGAATACAATACTTTCCCTGCTTACTATACGTAATAGAGAAAGTCAAAATTAGCCTCGATTTGTTAAACATAAATAAAAGTTGTCTATTTCATGCACAGAAAATTATTGTACAACTGTTGTTTAAATTGATTTTAACGAAATATTTTCATTACAAATATTTAGTTGGAAAGCCTTTATTATTGCCTCGAGTCTCCAGGGCATTGATTCAACCAAATATGCGATAATTTTGGGGTCAATTGACCCCCATTCCTCTTGAAGGGCTTGCTTCAAGCCTGCCATAGTACAAAAGCTGTACTTTCTGAGCCTTTGTTCTAAAGAAGATCACAGATGCTCCATAGAGCTGATGTCAGGAGATTGGGGAGGAGTATGGAGTTGTTTGGGCGTGTTGTAGAGGAAACATAATCAAGTATTTATAGCAATACGCTTAGGGTCGTTATCATGCTGTAAAATAGAATTATTTTCCAGACCCATATTTTGAGCACTTGTGTGAAGATTTGCTTTTAAAATGGCCATATACCTACATTTTTTGGTACATTTTTTCCTTCAATGAAGTGTAGTTGGCCTACTCCTGAAGCACTCATGCACCTCCAAACTAGCATAACTGGTACCTACGCATTCTGTTGTTATCACCGCACAAGACCACACAATAACTGGAAGGTGACAAATCTAACCTTTGAGCTCTTATTTAATATATCTGCAGGTGTATGGTCATGTGTTGTGCCTCGTCTGCATGCACTATCTGGATTTATCTATTTGTTATTTACACACATTATATGTGATTTACTGGTAACTCACCAGTATATTTCTGTAATTCGTATTTCAATAATAATATTCGTGTATCATTACGTTGCCTAGTCCATACATTTTCCCTTACCTGTGAATAAAATGCAAAGTTGAAGTATACATTACCAATGTACAAACACTTTTTGCAATCACTGTATATTTATAAAATATAAAATAATTCAAATAGGATAACTAAAATCACAGAAGGCATTCACTGAATAGTATTTAATACGCCTGTAAAATTTAATTTTATCTTGTATAATTGCTGTCATATATGATTTATGTAATACCTTGCAAATGCAGCCAAATAATTCCTGATTGACGTACAGCTCCTCTTAACTTGCATATTTACAGGTGAGGGAAAATGTATGGACTAAGCACCTGATTAATAATGTTGAATTTCCTAACTCAGGCTTAAAGCGTCTTAAGCATACACACAAAGTTTAGAAGTGGAAACAAAGGTTCGTTTGAAATAATGCTGAGCCACATCAATTTAAAATGCACTAAGACACCAGCCAACAAATAGCCATGGTACAGTAACAGTACATTTAGGTTGACCAAGTAGCACGGCAACTTCAAAAACCCATGGGGTGCATAACTTAACTTTTCCCCAATTTATTTATTGCTTTCGGCTAGGTTTTGGATATTTCTCCACCACTTGTTGCATTACGGTTACCAATGGTTACACCGATTAAGGTTCTGATGTTGATGCGAGAGGATTAAAACCAATACTTATGGTGGTCTGCGTTCACTTGTGGAGGAACTAGCATTAAATATTATAAACATTTTCACACAGCAATGAATGTATTTAACTAAAAATTATATAACTATAATAAGTAATTGGGTGAAACGCTTCCGTTCAGACGACAGAAGGTTAAAACATAAATAAAAACAAATGCTTTTTTGGCGGAACAAGATTTGAAACATCAAAGTTAGTCTATCGTAGTAATTTTGGAACGGTACTGTTCTCGGCCACAAGGCACCTTTGTCGAAATATTATATAACGAAATGTTTCTGTTTCAATCTGCTTTCAGTCCAGCCCCCACAAAGCAGTTGAGCAGTTTTTTTTCGTATTTATCAATAATTAATTCCGGTGAGGCACATGGGCAAATAAACATGTTATAAGAATCGTGACTGCAGAAGAACGTATTTACTTGGCAAAAGAGGTGAAGTTTTCAAAAAGAAAGTCTGCGGTATACGTAGATATGGGAAAAAAAGTTCGGCTGATTCACCCGGTATATATATTAGAAATTAAGGCACATATGTGTACCTAATTAAGTTCTTTATGGCACAAACATTATACACCTTTTGCTGTACTTTTCGTCCATAACCTTGTCGTTGTCATGTATGAATAAAGGAGAATATAAAAATTTATAATATTGCGTTGGTCGATGACGGTATACTTTTATGATGATAACAACAATAACAATAATAATAGTAATAATAACAACAACAATAATATCCTAGTAGAATTTACTTACATGTTTTCTCTTATTTAAACAAGGAACTGTTATTGAATTATTTGAGAGTCTCTAAGCGCATAAACTATTGTGTAGGTAGGTATAACGAGATAGACCCAGAGGGGCAGCCCGTGTGCTATTGTGGGCTGCTTACGGAACAGAGTATTCTAATTCATGGAAAATCACAAGCTACACAGATAATTACGAAATAAAGGAGAGATTCCTTTTGCCACTAACGGCACGGCTAGAATTAACTCCATTAACAGTAGCAGCTATACTTTTAGAGGTGATGTGCCCTTGTTTTCGTAAACAAGGCTATTTTTCAATAAGGATTGGTTAGATAAGCTGTAGCTTTCATCCGTTAAATAGCCAAGGCGTTTTTAAAATCATATTTATACGTTGACTACCCAAGGAAACGTAACACCGTTCATTAAGAAGAAATTATTTCTAGCGGCTGATTATATATGAGAATAATAGTGTTCAAATGCGATAATAAACAGGGTATAGCTATTGATGGCATGGTATTTGCTCCTAAATCGCCGACAGTTTAATCCGCTGGTTCTAGAAGCGTAATATTGCTAAGCAAGTATTGTATTTGTTCTTAAAGTTTAAGATCTTAAACATACATTTATTTTCTCTGACTAGAGCATTCACTACCTAATAGCCTTAAAGAGATTACCTTATTCATTTGCATTTCGAGCATTTACATTATTTTTTTTCTTGGAGAGGACATTTTATGACAAATAAAAGGTAGTGTTTCAGGAAGTATCTTTTTGCTTATTTTCTTGTAGCTGCAAGGAGAATATGGGAATACCGTAGGCTTTAAGCGATAGTGAAATGTTTTAACAGCTGGCTGCTATGTGATGCCCTTGAAATTCCGTTCTCTTTGCAAGACCAAGAGATAAAAAAGGAATAACTAATTCCTGTTTGAAAAAAAAGTGTAAGTATTGGCAAAAGCAAACATATAAGAAAAAATATCTCGGAAATAATTCACTCAAAAGAAGAACGAATTATTTGACATAAATTGCGTATTTTAACGAGATCCACATTTTTTATTTAGTAAACTTTTGTCTGTCTCTTACTGTTTGCCATTTATGTAAAAATTCATCCGGAATGAAGAGGTCTTCCTAAGACATTCCCAGAAAATTCAAGGTACTACTTAGAAACTGCCATGGAATCACCTGTTTCTGGCCGTCACTGGAGTCTGACTGTCCCTCCGACTGGAGGAGTGGAGTGAGTTATAGCCGCTCATTACATAAAGTTCTCCAAAGAGAGAGAGAGAGAGAGAAGGTTGGACATCCCTGCTCTAGACTCTTTTTGGTGTTCCAATGGTGTGCCGCCTTTGACATCTAAGTTCATATCCGCGGCTTTTAACTTTGGAACAATTGTTTATCGGCAATGATGTTCACTTGTTTTAGTTGTGTTAACCTTTGAGTTTATGTACGCTGTTTTCTTTATGAACATTAAACTCGGACACAGATTTACACTCACTGTCTCAGCCGGGATCTCTGAATTTTGAAGCTAGCATGGATAAACACCTTGTTTTACCTTATTGCGTTAAATGCGGAGGTTTCCTCTACCTCATCTTCTCTCCCACTCTCTCACTTTGCATGTCTTCATAGCTCCCCTCTCACCCTCTCTTTCTGCTTACCCCTCATGTCAGCTGGTTTAACAACTACAAACAACACCTTTGGTACGATATTAATACAAATGAAAACAAAACATAAAACAATTAAAAGACAAGACTTATTTCACAATCTTCTGTCTGTTTCTTAAAGTTATTACATGATTGTAGCACTGTTAAAGAAACGACAGTAAGAGAACTGCAATTACAATGTGTCTAAATGCCTGAAGGACAGGCGCTTTTAGCGATGGTGGCTCGATGTAAACAAACGCAAGGACGTCACCCGCTGCAAGAGAGAGAACTTGGAACAGTATACTTATTCATGTCCTCGCTCAACGGTAGACAGTTTGGATTCAGTTCCTAGATGAAATGAATTGCTGGACAGGAATTGGGCCCGGACTGACTACTGAAGCAGTTATACTACAAAGTTTTATTGCCCCTTAATTCCCCTGACAGTATAAGTTTTTGGTAACGTAATGTTATATAATTGCAGTAATACCACGAGAGGGTTTCATTGGACGATAATTTTGAGAGCGCGAAGCGCGAGAAAAGTTATCTTAAATATGAAAACCTCGAGTGGTATTTGTTTAGAGCAGCGATGTCCAACCTTTGCGAAAGACGAAAGAGGGGAGGGTGCGTTTACCTCCTTCCACTATACCCGGACTTTACCTCTCTTTAATGTCCTGCCGTGCCCTGTGTTGCAGTGGCGGTTTGGTGACATGTACGTTGCGTTTGATTTAGGGAAACACTTTCAAATCTTATACGATAAACATGTGTTCATTAGTGATTTCTTTGGTATTGCTTACGTTTAAGAAGTCTATCAATATTTGGCATAGCCTTAGAAGGTTCACCAGGTGATTGTCGCGTAACATATTGCGATACAGACTTTTAATATAGTTCAATTTGGAGAAACTCTGTTCGCAAATATATGCAGAGCTATGCTCACTATTAGACCGCCTCCGTAGCGCAGTTGGTAGCGCGCTTGCCTCTGGCGCGGAGGGCCCTGGTTCGATCCGCAGTACCAGAATGGAAATTTTTTCCCTCGCTAGAGGTCTGGCACGGAATGCACTCAGCCTCGTTAGGTCCCGGGGGCCATTTGAGGAGCAACTTGATGGATATGTAGCGGCCCCTGGTCGAGAAGGCCGTATAACTGGTCGGGAGGGCTCGGGACGCTGACCACGTACCACCCTCCACTACTGCACCCCACCAATGACGCCTGTGGTCGGCAGAGGTGGGGGACGCAGTGGCTGGGCGGTAAGCCTTGAACCTTTATGGGCTGTTACGTTGCGGTAAAAAAACATACTCACTATTATACACACTATTCTTGTAAATTGTTATTTCTCTATGTACTGCATTTTAATCGACATAAGGATTTTCAGAAATTACCTTATTGCTAAGTTTCTTGTAGATTCAAGGGGCATATGGGAATAAAATGGACTTTAAGCGATAGTAAAATTTTTAAGAGCTGGTTGCTATGCGATGCCATTTAAATTCCGTTCTCTTTGCAAAGCCAAGAGATAAAAAACGAATAACATATTCCTGTTTGAGAAAAGTGTAGGTATTGGCAAATTCAAACATATCAGATAGAATATCGGTAAATGGTTCACTCAAAAGAAAACAGAATTTGATATACACTTTGTGTTTCAAAGAGATCCACATTTTTTATTTAGTAAGTTTTTGTCTGTCTCTTACTGTTAACCATTTATGCAAAAATCATCCGGAATGAAGGTCTTCTGAGGACATTCCCACAAAATTCAAGGTATGACTTAGAAACTGCCATGGAATCGTCTATTTCTGTCCGTCATTGGATACTGACTGTCCGTCCCTCCAACTGAGGAGTGGAGTGAGGCATTGCCGCTCTCTGCGTGAGGTTCTCCAATGAGAAAAGGTTCCACACCCCTGGTTTAGGGTGTTTCGTAGAATAATTAGTAATTCATTTATTCAATACTATTTAATATTAATAGTGATTTAAAAGTAAATAACTTACAGTAACATTCATTCATTTTAATGAAGATTTATTTTCACAGTTTGCACTACAACTAATCCAGTAGACTGAGAACAACAATAATTTTAGTGTTTAATTCAGGGAAATGAGAAGTTAGACACATGATGAATATAAAGGAACCAATTTGCGTTAGGTTATTCACTACAGTAGGCTTGCTCTATTTAAAATTACTTCTGTTGAAGTATTTTGGCCATCGCATTCCACATGGTTTTATTCCTTACACATCACCATTTTTATTTCTTGGAGTTTACAACACAATCTCATGATATTTGCAACCTGCTCAGTTGGCGTTTCCATTGTGAATTCATAACCTCTTTCGCTGCAAAACATTTGCAACTGATTCCATACACATTACCTGCTTTTTTCCGTATTTTTTGGCTTCGCCTTTTCAGTTAAAATATAAATATCCTCACTAGAATATTCGATAAATCTTTTCTGCCATTTCTTAATGACCCGATAATTGCTCTTACTGCGCTTGGATACTTCAGATGTTCAGAAACGCAAGAAAATGTTTAGGTTGGGGAACCGCAAGGAGAAGGTGATGAACCACGACCAAGAGGTGAAAATCCGGCATGGGTGATATAGTCAATATAATGCACTTTTATGATTTATTATACGACAGTTTAAATACCATTCCTTTTTATTTAATTATACAATTTAAAGCTCTTAGGCATTAGAAGCAATATTCGAAAGTATATTCTCCTACTTGAATTTTTGTGAATTGTAATTTGTATTAAGTAAGATTTAAATGTGTGTTTATTACAAATTTTAGAAGGGGAAGCTTTGTGAGTATTAAAGAAGTCGACTGATAAATATGTTTTGGCTATTTTTACTACCGGATGGATCGAGAAAAGGTGCGATACAACAAAAACAGAAAGTACCTTAGGAGTGTCGTTTGGAGTTGAAGTTATCTCTTCTATAGATAGAACCTGGAACCCAGCCACCGTCCCTATTTAAGATGTTTTCTTTTAGAGCAAAATGATCGTGAAGTGACAATAATGACCACTTTCCCACTACTTCATGCGGAACCGGCACTGCCAAACTTAAATGAGAATTGAAATCAGCTGGTTTAGAGATATTTTGATTTGTTGTTCTTCTGTTTCGCTTCCCACTCATTCAAACCTAAATGCTAACATAGTGTATTGTTGATAGTGCATTACGCGAAACAAAATAGCGTGGAGGGAAACCTAGTCTTATATAAATAAGGAAGCACTAAATCCATCGATTGACCTTATAGTTGGTTAAGCTATGAAGCCCGATACTTCAGTACTTACAACATAGTAAGTCGCCATTAGGGTATACCATCTCATATGAATTTGAAATCTCCTTGTGTGGTTTACTGGGAAAAATGCGAATGTGGGGAATTTAATGTCGCGTCGGCACGTTGGCCATGGTAGCTCAGTGGTTAGAGCTGTCAGACGGAGACCGGAAGATCCGTGGTTCAAATCCCTGCTATGGCATTGACTTTTTCCCCTTTCCAATTATTTGATTGTTTACAATTTCAATTATATATTTATATTGTTTAGTGTGCTTTGTTTATAGCAGCTCCAGTTGACGGAAGCTAAATTTTGGGAATGATTATATGTGAAAGAGCCTATTGTACCCTGAATGTCCTATCTATTGTGGAATGCATGTCGTAATTGCGTACATGAGTGTTCCACCACTGGGCCAGAAGACTATTTGTGTGTTGCAAACAACAAGTGAGTAGCGAATGGGGAGGTCGCTTAGGTACAAAAAGTCGCCGTCATTCGAGAAGTTGAAAAGGTTTGAAGAAAAAATCTGAAACTGCGAAAGGATACGGGATATCACCGACATTTTGTTAACTTATCTGTGGAATAAGGAGAAAATGTTAAGCCGTGCCTCGAGTGAAAATGGAAGGAGTCGAAAAAGAGTGAGACAACAACAAAATCCTGATGGATGTGTGTACCTGTGTTGCTAAAATATCAATTTTAGGAGTAATTTTTGTAATTAGAATTTTTGGACATTTCGAATCTTTTTCTTGTCCCTTCAGCTTCAAATTAGCCATGTTCCACTGTGTATCTTCTCGTATTCCTCATTATACTCAGCAGAGTAAATGAGCTAGAAAATCCACATCTTCGGAGAAGACGATGAACTGTTAGCACAAAGTTCCAACCCGCTAACCCACAGTGCAAATTAGAGTTAATAGTACAAATCAAAGACCAGTGTCCTGATGAACGTAACGGAGAACGGATTGTCTTTGCTGTGCTAAATAAACTGTTTCCTTCCTCCTAATATTCCTCTTGATTAGAAGACAAATCTTGAGTAATGAGGTGATGTAGAGAGAAGCAATACCACAAACAAAAAGTCTCCATTACAGTACCGGGTGAAATGTACTCTGAAACAACGAAGAAATGTTTGCAATAGCCTGAATCATAAAGAGCAAAGCTTTAATAGGAGAAACAGTTACACTAATTGTACTTTGTGGCACCTGGTTTTATTGCTTCGCCATTTATAGCCCTAGGAATCATCATCGTCAGAAAGTATTAACAATGAGCTAAACTAGGTTGTTGCAAGATAGCAAATGTCAATGTAATAGAGGTGTAGGTACCTTGTTTTCTTTATTGGGCTTTAGACAATGCGTTTCATAGGGAGAAAACTTTACCATCACATCAGCGCAGTAGAGAATAACTCGTTAAGTCATGGTATGAATGGAATTATCTTTTCAGCTTCATTATCCGTCATACTTTCCCGAAAGAAACAGCACAAAGTTGGTCAGTGTCTTCAATATACAGGCATTACGGAAATATGGAACTCTTTTCCTACTTAGTTTTGCAGATTCTACTCTCTCCCAGTCTCATAGTTTCTCCCGCATTCTCTCTCTCATCCCTCTCTCCACCTCTTTCGCTGTTACTTTGTCTCTGTGCAATGTACAGAAAGCGAATTTAGAACAATGCAAGGGTATCACGATTATTTAACCAGGCCTTCGTAGCTTCCCCTTATTTCCCTCTCTTTACCCCTCTCCAATGATAGTAGTATTCAAACTACTGGGTGGACATAGTTATAACCAATGACTCCTCGGCGTGGAAGAGAATTATTATTTCTGGCGGCTCAATAAATCGTTACTCAATTGTTGTTTGATTTACAGGAAGGCCTATAGCAAGCTGGTAACACAGTTCGACAAATTGCAGAAACTGTAAAACTTCACAAAAATGTAATAACATTTTAATGTCATCCTAGAAAGGTGGTTTATTGCATGGGTATTAGAAGAGAACCTTTCATTCGAAAGCAGAAACAGTGTTATAATGTAACGTAATAGACAAACATGTTTAAAGTTATTTCGATGCGAATTTTAATTTCAGTAGGGAGAATTTGTAGACTTAAACGTTTTTAAATTTTTCTATATAATATTGCATTATGTTTACTGTAAGACTTTACAAGTTTTTGTGACTCTAAGGATAAAGTCAAAGCTTTTTTTTGTAACACAGGATTGTTTAAGCATTTGCAACCATTTCCATCATAGGCATTAATAATTTGGAGATAAATCTAAGACAACTAAAACGTGGCTTTTCTACGAGGCCAGGAGCATCTACCCTTCCACCTCCCACACTTTTCCTTGTTCTCATTACAGCCCCATGCCTCTTAACCCGTATTGCAACACTATCAGCATTCATTGGTCAGAAGTTATGCTTCGTCCCTTGCGAGACTCCGTAAGACGATAAGAAACCGAGGCATGGTCGCAAACAGTGCATATTACCAAATTCCTTTTGTGTACATTCGAGGGCATGGAGTCGTTGCGCTATAGTGCACAGTGGTTTATGTTGGTAAGGAAACACTAAACCGCCTCTGCCACTTCCAGCCTCCGACCCTTAACTAATTCTTGCACTCCACTTAATATTTGCTCCACTCTTTCCTTTTCTTTCACTCTTGAGTCTGGAACCGAACAGTGTTAATAGATTAATGTTTGAGTGTCAGACTTTTGACATCAAGAGGACTTAACCATTGGCTGGTGTGGACCGTCGTTGCGTAGAATGCCTTCCAGTCACTTAGGTGAAATGTTTTCGTACTCTTCCCATTTCGCCATTCACCTAGGCCCACATTCGTTCCTGGGCTACTTAATATGTGTTGGACTTGAATTCAAGCGAATAAGAAATTGACTCAACTAGGACTGGGACACGATGATAAAGAGTTTCTGCCAAAAGTAAACAAACTAAACAGTAAACACAACAGGAAACACATTTCTATAAACATAGAAAAAACTATAGGAAACCAAAAACATTGGCATATTTCCGTGCACTCGACTGTGTATGACATTGCTCTATTGACACCCGGAAATAAGATAATTTTCTATGGTGTTGCATAAAAATAGGACATTGAAGATAAAGTTATTTTCGCATGAAAAAAATGTTTGTGTGTAGGTGTGTGTGTGTGTGTGTGTGTGTGTGCGTGCGCGCGCGCGCGCGCGTGTGTGTGTTTAGGTGTGTATATATGTGTGTGTATGTTTGAGTGTCCACGTTCCATAAAATTGTAATTTTGGGGACCGGAAACCGTCATAAATGCGTCATATGACAAGAAGTGCAACACGATTTCAACCGTAACTCAGTTTTGAGTGAAATAAGTTACTTGAATATTATATCAAAGTAAAATTTGTTGTTCACATGAATTCATTATTGGAATAAACTATTATTCTTTTCATAGGTCTGGTAGGACTTAAATGACAGCAGCTCTGAACTCTGCGCAACAGTGTTGCCAACCAAAAACGTTATGTCGCTACAGGTTGAACAAAATTCGCTATATTCCGTTACAAAACTATTTGTCCTGGTAGTATGTTACTTCTTGCAGGATCATCAATAACGGAACAAAATCCCAGAAAACACCCGAAAAAAAAAAAAAAAACCCATGAGTTAGGAATGTCGGCCACAGGAACCAAACTCACGACCTTCCGAATGCAAGCCTCCCACCTTTTCGTGGAGCCATCTCTCTCGGTCACACTTTATGTAAATAGTGTTTATAGATAATAAATAAATCATTCATTCAATTAATAGGTTCTGTCCCCAATAATGGACCCGTTTTCTCACTGCATTTGCTTACTCTGTGCTGTCCAAACAAAGCAGGCAATGGTATCGCGAGTAGGTTTGTTGTGACAGTGAAACTTGCTATAATCCGCAAGTTACGTATATTTGGTATGATGTAACGTCGTAGTTGTTATCGTGGCCTCGCCAGCCGAACAAGCAGTCAACTTTTCTTAGCAGTAACATACACTCACTGCATGTTACTGATAACAGTTGTGTTTCTACTAGTTCTATGGTTTACTGGAGAAAAGAAAAACTGGGAGCGAATAACACTTCAAAACTTTTCAATGCTTAGGTTATGGTCAAGGCAGAAACCGAAATCGTGAGCCATTGTTATGTATTAGGTGGAGAATTACTCAAACAGACAAGTAAATATTGAAAGTATTTTCACTTTACCATATTTTCAGGCAAATATTCGTATATCTTTACGAGCCGAACAATAGTACGTAGTGCGTTTTCGTTTGTTGTATAATCTTTACCAGTTATACAATCTGCAAAATCCATTTCTAATGAAGACTTCACAGAATGTTCCCAGAATATTAATTTTATTTATATTGTAAATATCTTTAAATATATTTGCCTATTACGTTATATTAGAATACATTTTGTGCTTTCAAATGAAAGGTTTTCTTCCAACACCCATGCAATAAACCGCCTTTCTTGGGTGGCATTAAAATATAATTACATTTATGTAAATTTGCATAGCTTCTATAAAAAAATAAGATTTGTCGCTGTTGCCAGCTTGCCATAGACCAATAAATAATCCGTATACGTGTAGCTTTTTGAGCCCACAACATGGTGTGAAAAAGCAACAGTTTCAGCTTAATGAATAACGATTTAGTGAGACATCAGAAGTAATAAGTATATCCCAACGTGTCATTGATTATAAGTATGTCCAGCCAGTAGCATGAATACTTCGGTCATTGGAGAGTGTTAAGAGGAAAATAAGGGGAAGCTACGAAGGCCTCGTTAAGTAATCATGATACACTTGCATTTTACTAAATTCGCTTCCTGTTCATGGTTAATAGTTCTAAAGCGTAAGTGCTCCAAAACTAGCCGACATTTTCTTTTTGTCGATGAAGACACATACTGAACATTTACAAATTGAACTCCTAACTCGAAATTTTTCTAAAATGTCCGTATCCACACTCGATAAATGTGTAAAGGAAGACAATCAGATAGCTGTCGCAATACGTGAGGGTGCAAATCAATGAAAAAGCAGAATTACAGCTCTGAGTTTCCCAAAGTGGCAGCACTGTGTTTTGCGACCTGAAAGACCATGCGACATGTTTTTGAGGTCGATCGACATAGGAGATAATGCGACTGTCGCGTTACATTGCGTCACATCTGTCGCACGACATGAAATCGCATGCATAAATGGGACCTTATGTACCGTCATGGAAAAAATGATTGAGCGCATTAACAGATGTCTAGTCCCACGTCGTGTGGTAGCGTGGTTTACACATGTCGATATTTCCAACGTGCAACAGAAACTATCAATAAACTCAGCTGCATGTTGGAAATATCGACTTGTCTAAACCGCGCCTCAACACGACTGCTCTCCTAACTAGTTCAATCATTTTTTCCATGGGAGCAAAATAAGTCACAGTAAAACTCATTTTACGACTTTAACAATGGACATTTAAATAACTGAATATATCCTAAATTAAAATTCCGAATAGGTATACCCGTCATATGCAATTAAAAGGTGGATACAAAGAAATGAAGAATAAATTAATTACAGCACTAAATACTAAATTCCATACTGAACATTTCGCCAGTGTCCATTTTTACAAGGCGCGAGGAGGAAACACGAAAAACTATGAGAGTCAATTGAAAAATCGACTTCTAGTATCAAGAAACACGCAGACAGAAAATTCAATGGGAGCAACTGATTCACAGACATTTGTCGACAGAAATATGGTTATTAAAGCACACGAGTACAGCAGAATCAAGAGCAAGTATCAAGGAACTGCGAGATAAATAACATATAGAACGCATAAATTCGGCATTTTAAAATACATGCCGCTCTTAATTGGTACGTTCAAGTACACGTACTCCATATTTTACTATATTTGCCAACATTATATATCCGAGTGTGTTAAGAGTTTGAACTAACCATGCAGTTTATTCTGAAATACACGCGTTCGTACGGCGGCACCCACAAGAAATAGTGTTGTTTTCTGCTGCCCCTTGGGCGAGCGAGAAAAATGCATTGAACTTGAACCTGATGGAATGATTCACCTAAGCTCCGCAATAGCGTGAATTGGCTCACACCTAGAAACCTTGTGGTCGGTCATTTACCTGTCTTTTATATACGACCTTCAGTTGTGCAAAAACTAACTTTGTTACCCGAAATGATAAAGATTAGCACCAAGTTAAAGGCAGCGTTAGTGGTATACATAGGAGAAAATGTCTACTTACAGCCTTTATGTCCATCTTTGCATATCCTTGTCGTATACTTCTCTGCCACAGTTACAACTGCCTTACATTTCATGAAAATATTTGAATACATTTTGAGAAAACAATGTTATTTTATTTTCGTTATACTAATCAATCAGGTGTTGCACGCGATTCAGTAACTTTGAAAAACAAAAACATTATTACAGTGACGCCGGTCCACGGCAGCGGCAACACAACAAAAGACGGTCGGGTTCGGGCTGGCCCACCGTACTGGCACTGTAAGTCACACCACTCACGCGAGCAAACACCACAACAATGAGCCGGCATGTCAAAAAAGGGGTTTTCCAGAACATTCGAGAAGTGTCCGGCGACCGACTTAATTGTAGACGTTCGAGAAGGAAGCATTAGGCAGGTAGTTTTTGAGTAGGTCATTGCTTTTTTATTTTATTATTTTTTACATTTTTCAGGATTTGAAGTGCTGCTTGTGATGCAATTTTTAACTGATTGGTGTGAAACTTTGGAAATAATTTCCCCAATACAAGCTAACTAAAACTTATTAGTAAAGGTTAAATACGTTACACTACCAAGCTCATACAAACTTGATAAGTATATCATTTTTCTGAATAGCCGAAACTCAGAATTGATCAAAATTATTCTTTAAAAAGCAATTAATTTAATAGTACATTTCTTCGCAAGCTTGTTTTCTGGCTTAATAGGAAGCATATACCTGAAATATTCTTTAAAAAAGTCTGGTGTGTTGCACTCACATGACTTTCTCTACACTTGTACTAACCATTCTTACAAACTCTTTTGGGCCCTAATGACCTAGTTGTCGACGGGCCCGTAAACCCCACTACCTACCTACCTACCTACCTACTAACTCTTATTCCTATATCTTCATGTTAGTTGAGATAAACCTTTGTACAAATTATTGCTTATTTCCTTGTAGATGCAAGGGGAATATTAGAATACAGTAGGCTTTGTGCGATAGTCAAATCTTTTAAAGTTTTGAGATTCCGTTCTCTTTGCACAATAATTTAACATATAAAAAATGAACAACGATGTTCTATTTCACGAAAGTTTTGTTTTCCGAAACTCACACACATAACAAGGAATATCTCCGAAATGGTTCACCCTACAAGAAAATTTAGACATAAATTGCGTATTTTAGCAAGATCTACATTTTTGTGTAGCATATTTTGTTCTATCTCTAACGGTTTACCAGTTATGCAAAAGTCGTCCAGACTAAATATGACTACAGGGTTTATAGCCAGAAAATTCAAAATATACATTTCATTTGTCATCAAAATATCTCAAACATATGACATTTTAATCAAGATCGTTAGAGCCATTTTAAAGAAAATCAAAATTTTCGAAAAATTTTCCATGCAAAGGGTAGTTTAGGGTGGGGCTATTTTCATCCAAATCTTCTTGTCGCATTCATGAAAGACACTAAACTTAAATACTAACTTTGGTTTTTAACCTACTTTTCGTTTTTGAGTTATGCTGTCCACAGACTGATAGACATACACAGAGACTGACAGACTGACGACACGCACACGGACTTTTTTCTAAAAATGCATTTCTTCAATTCAGGGGTCTCAAAACATATATTTCTGGCGAAATCTCTACATCAAATTTTTGGGTGGAATACAATACTTCCCCTACTTACAGTAGAGAAAGTAACAACTAAATTTTTTTTATTGAAGTAGATTAATCTTTTAAATCCATATGGAATGACTTAATATGTATATACCAAACTTTGCAATCGTGTTTTTATGTCTGCATAAGATATGGTAAACAGCTCAGTAAAATGCGTTTTATTTTGAAAAATGTTCACAGGTTAGTGCCATTAACATCTTATATGTCCACACAAACCACTGGGTACCTCACAATGAATGGAACAAGTAAGAGGAGCATTAAAAAATAAATAGCGGACTTCTCCCTATGTCTTTAGCATTAATAGTCCTCTTTTCTTTACATGTACAAAATTCACTTCCTCTCCCCATTGTAATCAATACAAATTATCTAACATCAGGTATATACTTCTGACTCTTAGGGGTTTTCCCATCGACAATTCCTTCCAGTATATCTGAGTAAGCGTATCAGAGTTTAGCAGTTTACTCTCAGTGAATTTCCTTTCCTCTTCCTGACAAAGTTCAGCAATAGTCTTCTTTCGCCTACATCTTTTGAGCAACTTCATTATCTATTTTGATTTTTTTCACGCTCTCCATATTCGTATTAAAAAGAAAGTTCCTTTTCTTCAGCGTTTAGCAGCGTACTAGACAAATACTAGGGGCTTCCCGAAGTCTCTGTGGCCTGTAGCCTCTGTGGGTCCTTCATCCCTTCCTTCTGGGGGTCGTAGCATCAACATATCTATTCAGGTATAAGTGCACGAGGTGTCCCGCTGCGTTGCATTACCTATACTTATACCCATTGATTTCCATTTCACTTGTAAGTATTTCACAAAGCAAAAGAAAAAACAAGAAAGGAATAAAAAAATAGATGGACTTCTCTCATTCGACCTTTCTAACTCCTACATTCCTTGTGCCAATGGGAACGCCTCTGCTATGTTCATAAAGCATTTCGCAACTCCTAGACAAACAAGCAGGTTCATCTTGTCATTCTTTCCTATCAAGGGCACTTAACACTCAGCGAGAACCTGATTTACTCTTGTTCAACACTACGAAATTTACAATTGGAGTTTGACGTAATGACCTACAAAAATACTGTGTTGGCAGTACTCCTCTCAAGGTTCTTAATTCACTTACTTATACATATTTGTAGCTTACGGCCACTTTTACTACAAGAGTAAGTACATTTGGTACGGGACATATTTAGTAAGATATGCTTCAGGGCTGATATTCGAAGGAAAGGAGTACACCTGTAAATTTCGAGCCTCCGTTGCAGAACACTGCGCATGCTCAGATGTCGCAGAGATTCCTGAACTGATATTGCTCACCTTGTTACCGAAATGTCTCCTATTATGAGTACTATAGTACTCATAGTATTCTAAAGAAACTGACAGTACCCAAAGGAGAAACCAAATAGATATTGATATGGGATTCAATTCCCATTGGGTGGACCACTACGGGAGTTCTTCTGGATTTCCTAAGACAACAGGCGAATGAAAACATGAAAATTCGTAGCAGAAGATAAGCAAATCCCTTATTTCTTATTTCCTTTCATCTTTAAGGGTTGCAAGGCGAAGTCATAGGGGGACGTTGGTGGGGCAGCTGGGGGGATCTTCTTTCATGATCTAACGAGATGGCTTGCAAGCATTTGTGAGGTCCCGGTTCGATTCCCTTTGCACCTGTCACTCTGGTCTTGGGTATTTAATGGTTTTCACAGGTCGGTAGGCTGATGCTGCGGGATTTCCTTGCTACCACCAATTTCCTGTTCATATGTTTGTTGTAGGACCAAATAACGGTTGCTGCTGTATTGCAGCATGGCGGTGGAATTTGTGCGTTGGAAAGGTTCCTCCCTGGTGCTTAACGGAACTGCTTGGAGCCCTTCCATCTTGTGTTAAAAAGCGCAACTTACGTGAAATACATCGTTTTTCTTTTGAGTGAACCATTTTCGAGATATTCTTTATTATTTGTTTGAATTTACCAATACTTACATTTTTCTCAAACATTCGCTTTTTTATCTCTTGGCCTTGCAAAGAGAAGGGAATTTCAAAGTCATCGCATAGCAACCAGCTCCTAAAACATTTTACTATCGCTTAAGGTCCATTGTATTCCCATATTCCCCTTGAATCTACAAGGCACTTAGTAATAAGATACTTTCTGAAAATACTTATGTCGATTACAATGATGCACACACATATATAGAGAAATAAGCATTTGCAAGAATAGTGTGTATGACTGAGTATAGCTCTACATATACATATTTGCGAACAGATTTTCTCCAAATTGAACTGTATTAAAAATCTGTATCGCAATAGGTTACGCGACGATCGCTTGGTGTATCTTTTAAGGCTATGCATTTCGACTTTGTCGCCAAATATTAATTAAACGTAAGCAGTACCAAAGCAGTCACCAATGAACAGATGTTTATCGCGTAAGATTTGAAAGTGCTTTCGTAAATCAAACGCAACGTACATGTGACCAAACCGCCACTGCAACACAATGCATGTCTGAAAAAAAAAAATATTTTGTTCTTTAACGACGCTGTCAATTGCCAGGATCACATCAGCGTCGCCGGTGTGCCGGAATTTTGTCCCGCAGGAGTTCTTTAACATGCCAGTAAATCTACTGACATGGAGCTGTCGTTTTTAAGCACACTTAAAAAACATCGGTTTGGGCCGGATTTGAACCCGCGACCTTGGGATCAGTAGGCCAGCGTCTAACCAACTGAGCCACCCAGACCAACAATGCATGTCTGAGTGACACTGTCTGCATAAAGTGGAAAGAGATACACCCAACCTCCCCTCTTTCGCAAACGTTGAACATCACTGGTCTAGGCCATCCTATCAGTCTCTACGGTAGGATTTTGCTCCGCTCCTACCCAACATTTGTCTAACGGTACAAAATGCTTAATTTTATTTAATGAAATGGTCCTAATGTTACTCTTACTTCGGAGGGTTTGAAAATACGTTCGAGAATTTATTCGTTTAGATACGAAATCACGCGTTGTTTCTTCTAAATTTGTGGGACAAAATCCCTATTTGTGGGGCACAGAAGTGGTCAGTCATTTGTTCACGCTTCACGGCTTATCAGGCCGGTCAGTCACTCCAGTAAAATTCGTTTACTGGGAATCAGTATTTTGTTTCACTCCAGAACTCACACGTGTATGTAGGGCGATGGCGGTAAGCGTTGGGAGAGGAAGTTTGAGGTTTCTCTGCTAATACATATAATCCATGCGTCATATCTTGCGGTTAGCAAGGAAAACAAGTTCACGTGTGTGGTAAGCGTAGCTTGAAATTTCGCACTATGCTATCTTCTTTTGTTGGTATGCACAGTAGCATAAGCTCCAGGCACAGCAAGTTTTTGCAATCCGAGTAGAACACCGCACGTTTTATACGGGATATGAATAGTAATAAAGATTATGGGTGGGAGCACGGAAATGTTCTTTAGTGACGCTTCTTCTGCAAGAGACAGGTAAAGGGAGATACTAGTACCTCCAGGCATTAGGGCCCCAACACCAGATGTAATCCTGTGTCGTTTACGTCTATTACAACAGTTTCAATGTAAAACGTTTGTGGTTCTATGACTTGGCTGCGAAGTTTCAGCAAGTGGGAGATGAAATTATTATTTCCTTTTATTTCTATGCCGCTTAGATACTCAATAACAAGTAGGTATCACACATTCAGCGAAAAGTATTATAATATTTCACCGGAAATTAATGTTGTGGTCCGCTGAATAAATAAAAACTATTCTTAGACAACACACAACATGTACGATTTTGTGTATTTGTGTGTAAGAGAGAGATAGAGACAGACAGAATAAGAGAAGAGCATTAATAAAAAGCTAAATAATAATAATAATAATAATAATAATAATAATAATAATAATAATAATAATAATAATAATAATAATAATAATAATAATAATAATAATAATAATAATAATAATAATAATAATAATAATAATAATAATAATAATAATAATAATAATAATAATAATAATAATAATAATAATAATAATAATAATAATAATAATAATAATAATAATAATAATAATAATAATAATAATAATAATAATAATAATAATAATAATAATAATAATAATAATAATAATAATAATAATAATAATAATAATAATAATAATAATAATAATAATAATAATAATAATAATAATAATAATAATAATAATAATAATAATAATAATAATAATAATAATAATAATAATAATAATAATAATAATAATAATAATAATAATAATAATAATAATAATAATAATAATAATAATAATAATAATAATAATAATAATAATAATAATAATAATAATAATAATAATAATAACAACAACAACAACAATAATAACAACAACAACAACAATAATAACAATAATAACAATAATAACAATAATAATAATAATAATAATAATAATAATAATAATAATAATAATAATAATAATAATAATAATAATAATAATAACAATAACAACAATAATAATAACAACAACAACAATAATAATAACAACAACAATAATAACAACAACAACAACAACAACAACAACAACAACAACAACAACAACAACAACAACAACAACAACAACAATAATAATAATAATAATAATAATAATAATAATAATAATAATAATAATAATAATAATAATAATAATAATAATAATAATAATAATAATAATAATAATAGTAATAAAATATACCTATGCCCCTAAGGGGACACCCACGAGAGGAAGAATGAGGCACAGACATTGACAGGGGTCCTAAGGTTTCCCAAGTTTGACGACACCTCCAAGTCTTTTAGGTCTTCTGGGACCATCTCTGGAGGGTCCCTGTGCGGGGTCCAACGCCCACAGATGCCGTCCCCCCTGATCCAATGGGCAACAAGGGACGAAAAGAATTCCTGGGCGCATATCATCCCTGCCAAGCTGCACCTAACGCCTTAACTAACACTTGTAACCCTGAAAGAACCAACGGAATGAAGGGTGAATGAAACGAAATGGAAGGACAGGAAATTCGGGGGATGTAATTATCCTTCACACCATTCGCCTAGCGCACCGGGAAAAAAAAAAAAAAAAAAAAAAAAAAAAAAAAAAAAAAAAAAAAAAAAAAAAAAAACATGGGTCAGGACGGTCGACCATGAGAATCGAACCTAGGACCTCCCGAACACGAGCCTCATATGTTACCGTGGAGCGATCTCGCTCGGTAGATTTAGAGAATGTAGATAAAAAGGTAAATATTTAAATGAGTAGAGAATTTGTATGATGCTTAAACGTCAGGTTCATGTAAATTGAAATCGTTATACCATATTTAGTCACATGAATTAAATGTACCACAACATTACGTAATCTTATCATGAAATACTGGTGTTAACATTTAGGTATAAGTTAGTTCAAATTTTGTGAAATACATTGGCGTTCTCTGGTACAAAGCAGTGTTACAATAATCTTTTTTTTTAAAGCTGTCTTTAAGCCCGAAGGGACCACACAAGTGTTTTTGACATGGCAGGTCGATTTTGTAAAGGAGCTTGAGTATTGCTGCGACGAGCGAATCCTTAATTAACCTAATAGTGACTGCGAACTTTAAGAATGTTTTATCTACGCAGCCTCAATAACACCATTTGTGAAACCTCCCGTGCTGAAAATAATCCCCAAATGTGGAATTTATTGTACACAGAACGCGTAAGAAAATCTCACTGCAACTCGCATCTACATCACACCATTTATCATTATACGAAGCTTTGACCATTTCATTGCTTGCTTTAGGCCACGGCGCAGAATGCACTCCTTTTGCTAAATAACCTTATCCAATAACCAAAACAAAGGATACAAAATGGCGTAGAAACGAAATACATGTTTACGCTTTCGACTGTATTGGCTAAAAGAGAAAGAGGTGGTGGATGCATTCAGTTTGTCATACAGATCTCTTATCATGATCAATAGCCACATACTGTAGCCTAGTGTAGGAAAAGCCTTTGAAGGGGTTGAAATCTAAGGGGAAAACTTTATGAACGCCCAGGTTAGCGAAAAGAATGTGTATGTATGAGAAGATTTTCAGATTATCTGACTATTTTCCACGTCACAAAGTCACCTTCATATCGCCACTTCTTCTAAACCAAGGTACGTGATAGAGATATATAAAGTGTGTAACAATTACGCACTATTGCGGAAACGGTAGACAGTATCACATGTGCGCACTGGAGGTTGCTGTTGATGACTCAGGAGAGTATTGATGGAATCCTTGAAGATAGTGTAGAAGAGACCGGCGTCTTCCAAGGCGAGAAGAATAGCAAGTTTGATAAGCTGTAGAGCAAGATTTTGTGGGGTATCACCACGGCAGAGCCTAAGTGATTTTCACATTTGTAATCCTGTTGGAAATATGTTGTGATTCAGAATATGTGGCACAAAGGCTAGTGAGAGTATTGAGAAGTTTGAAATCACTATTTTTTTCAAGAGTGGATTGTGGCTTATAGTACGAATGTTTTTGTTTCGGACAACTTCGGCGCACTGAGTGTCCCATCATGGTCGATAGTGGGTGCCTGGATAACTGTGTTACGTCTATAATGACGTTTTGCATAAGAACGCTGCAGTTAGCTTCTCGGAGTTTCTAACTTGGACGTCGAGAATATGTTGGCAGATTGGCGATAGACGTGGGGTGATGGGATAATGATCACTGTTATGGAGGGCATTTTAGAAGGACCACTGGAACGGGAAGTAGACACTGACGGTGTTCTGGGCAACATCTTAACGGGCAGATGATGGAGATTCGAGTTCCTTCAAGGCCCACGGTGATCTGTTTACTAGTTACCTATGACATTCAAAGACATTTCCCAGTAAAATTAAATCCGCTGTATCAACAGCGTATGCAGGTCAAACATTTGATGTCGAAATTTCACTGAAAGTACAGCTTTTGGAATTCATGCAGTAATCATCATTAGCATCACTATTTATTATCATCATAATCATCGTAAAGACGTGGGGCTCTAATGACCTAGCTGTCGACGGGCCCTTAAACCCTACTCACTCACTCACTCACTCACTCACTCACTCACTCACTCACTCACTCACTCACTCACTCACTCACTCACTCACTCACTCACTCACTCACTCACTCACTCACTCACTCACTCACTCACTCACTCACTCACTCACTCACTCACTCACTCACTCAGTCAGTCACTCACTCACTCACTCACTCACTCGTAAAGACGTATTATTCGGTGATTTAGTGAAAATCTTACCTATTTAAGATAAATTAAAAACGAAATAGAAAACATGTTTGAAATTTAAAAATCCAAGTTTGGCTAATACCTACAAAAGTACAGAATCTACCCTTTGCCACGAGTATCCAATTTCATGAGTGTGATATGAGACAGTTACTATTGCCCTTCAGCACTAGGTGTTGTTTCGAAAACCAAACTTCAGAACTCCCTTTCTGTTACCTGATCTGAAGATTAGTCTGGATACGACAGTTTGCTCCTACTACTCTTGCTGCTCGGATTCAACCCTTGGACTCTCTAACAAACAGTTTCGGATATACGGGCGTCTTAACTCTTTTAATTATTTTTAAATCTACGAAATGCACAAACGCTCATGATCTGCGTAGGTCTCGAAATTAAAACAAAATGGTTATTTTAAATACAAAAGTCTACCCTCTAGAGTACTTTTAATTACTGTATGTGTGTTTGTCATATACTTTTAAATAATGTATCATTTATAATCCTATTTCCATGTTGAAAGAAATTTCTCAGAATGTGATTAACTTCCCGCATCGGCAAAGCACTGGACCAAGTGTGTAGAAGATGCAGAGAGCGAGTGGGCCAGCATCTTATTTTCTGTGTGACTGAAGTTCTCACATTCTTAGGGTTAAACACTTTAATCAGGCAGACTTTGCGAAGGAGGCAGGAATCTTGGGTATCAAATGAAGGGAAGCACGATAGATCACAATGTGGCAATGCATAGAACATTCGTTGCCCTCCCTTTCTTTTAAATAGATAAGCAAACAAAACATCCCGCAAGTCTACAGATCTACACTGTCTAATACTTTGCATAAGAACTTGAAATTCTTGGTGATCTTTGACGCAAAACACCGGCATAGTTGGAGTGCAGCTTTTAAAATGAATATTCTTAAAAGGCACGCTCATAACAATTGAATGTTTTAATTAGCAAACATTCCTAAAAGCACTTAACCCTAGCAATGCCAAACCTTATTTCAGAACTTGTACTACCAACGGAGGGGGGGGGGGATACCTTGTAACTACCACTGGTAACAAAATATCTGAGCAATTTTTAAAACAAATACATTTTACCATTCTTCGACGATTCCTTTTTTATATTTTTATATGATTCACATTATAGAGACAAGGCAGTACTTTATGACCAATTTGACATTTTATTGTTTTTCAAAAAGACCAAGAATGAAAACTTTGTAAGAATTACGGAATTCAGTAGTGGAAACAATGATTGACAATGATTGTTAACTGCATGTCTTTAATCAAAAAATTAAAAGGCACATTTTTAAAAAAATTACAAAAGCTGGGCACGAAGTACACCCCCACCCCCTTGGTTAATTCAGGTTATGCAGAAAGTATTATGTCCGTTTACTGTAAAGTTTCAGGTTTTACAGTATAATTTCCCTTAAGAAATCTTGAGTATGAGACAGGAAAAAAATGGTTGGAAAGACTCGGAAGATTTAGCAGTAATCCTATTAGACAAACAAATTTAGCATTAGTAAGTTACAGGATCCAAAAGTCGTATCAGACTTAACAAATTCAACTTTCTATCCACAGCCTACACATGGACCGTGAAAGAACATTCATCAGATATAAGGTAGGGAATTCCATGCCCCATTAAACCACAACTTTCTACAGCTGAAACTATACATCACAAACAATCCAATTGTCAGCGTTAAAATTTAGGTTGACCGTAACGCAGGCCGTAGACGGTGTACTAGGAGACAGGATGTAGAGATATCTTGGACTTGGCAGGGCCAGTTACATCTACCCACGCACATAACGTAGCTGCTGCATTAGATATCATTGTGCTATCATTGTCGCTGAAGGTCTCTACCACGCATCGGACTGCCAGAATTTCAACAACTTCTGGCCATTGCTTTGTGATAAACTCTTGTTATGGGAACACTGTAATCACATCACAGTGATTTTTATTGTAGTAAAACACTTAATGTGTTTTAAATCAATCCTAAATTTACATTTCGCATTACATTTTAAACGTTTAAATTATTTCTATGACTGTTTTGGAGGCAACACAGTCACCGGGACTTGCTTCACACAGTTCGCTTTGAACAACCACAGAAAGCACAAGTATATTGTCTGAAACACATTCAACACTGAGAAAAATCAAAACATGTCAAGGAAACCATCCTACCTTGTTTAGAAGCCTCGACTCCTTTTAGCAGTGACTGAATTTTGTATCATTTTGTATAACTGAGAAACCATAAGGTATGCCGGATAATTTTATTTTACAAATGCCTTCAAGTTAAAGAACAATTATTTAGCTGATTTTCTTTCACACAGCTTGCATGTAAACATGAAGAGATAAATAAATGTAAACAGGTCTGCGTAGGTTAATTTGAAATTAATTATGATCACGCTGGGAATTCAGGAGCATTCTTGTTATCTAACGCTGATCTTTGGGGTATCCTCCTCATGTCGTGATCTTCCTGAGGGTATTACCGCGGAGAAAGCCGAGCTGATTACTGGCGTTGTTTATACTAAAATGTAAAGGCTTGAAGTTACCAAATATGATCTGCCTAGAAATGTAAAATTCTCTTGTGATTGCCCCGTAGCTTGTCAAGTCATGTGTCACACTGGCCGCATTGAGGCAATCCAGGCTGACATCTCTTACAATTACGTCCCGCTGTGATAGGTCAAATGCTGATTATCAATTATATTAAAGTCAAAACTCTGGCACTAAGACCTTGTGGGACTTGGCCTACCATCCCGATTACCGATCTTTCGCCCACATACACAAAAGAGAAGCAGTCGATAGTGTGAGATGATGTGGTCAGCATCTTGCTTCCCCAATCGGAACGTTGGCTGTCGTGACCTAAAGACTGTCACATATCTTAGTTTCTCAAATGCTGAATTGGCACCACTTTTATACATGGGCCTGCATGGGTGGGCTCGAACCCACGCACATTACATGTCTGGGAACCGGAGCACCACGTTCCAACCCACTACACCACGGCACAGGACATTAATTATAATCTCATGAGAAACTAGCCGCGTATTCTCGTTATCTAACGCCAAGCTTTCAGCCATCTTCACTCCTTTGCCTTTCTCACGGTACTAAAGCGGAGCTGATTACGGACAATATTTATTGTACACGCTAATGCCTTGTGCTTTGTGCTAGAGCAACCAAACACACGTAGAGAAATGTAAAAATGTGTTTGGTGGTTCTTGTGATTGGTCCACAGCTTGTCCCGTTGCGCGTCACGCTTAGATAACGAGAATACTCGACTGATTTCTCAGATCATAGTCAATGCTAATTGAGTTGGTTTCTAGTGATATTATGATTAGTGTAACTGGACAGAAAATTTCATTTTATAAGAAGAATATAACATTCAGACTGTCCATGTATTCTATATCTTCAAGATTACAGTCCACGGACAAACTCGAGACCAAAATAGTAGTGTAATAGTTCGCATGTTATAGTCAGATATAGTTAACAAGCTAAAAGGTGTGATATGAGATCGCAGTCAAAAGCTGCGCACTTGCCAGCATGCTTGTGGTAACATACATGCAAGCTGGCTCGGCTACCTGGTTAACGGCCGATGTGCTATCCTCAGTTATCTGTAGTGCAGGAGGAGGCAAGAACAGCGCAACGTTGACATTTATCCAGGTAATCTGGGTGTTATCAGTAGATGGCTGGTAAGTATGTAGGACTAAGCTGTGATTTACTATCTTGGCTTTTCATTGATTAATGTTACATCTCTAACTGGAGCGCTGTTTAGAACATAGGTGCCATGAACCTCTTGGTTTCGGTTTGTCCATTAGAGTTGAAGCGCATATCTAAGGATATCTGCGAAAAGGCAATGGGTCGGTCTGTCTGTCACGGTAGTGATTCCGGCACATCGGCCGGATAGCTCAGACCCCGGGAGAAAGGATGAGATGAAAGTACCCTGCAGGTGGCCAGGACGCAGCAAAGGCGTAACTACAACTACGATGGGTCCTTAAAATGTACAGGCAAGTTGTGCAGCCCAGCGGAGTTCCAGGTTGTCACAGAGAGCCCGTGACCAATCAGGTCCGGCTGATCACTTAGTCCCTTTGGAATGGCGTCCGGCCGATCACAACGCCTCCCCTCAGCCGAGCACCTTAGTGCAGCCCACCGGCGACTCCGCTGACTTAAAACCTGGAAAGACCGGATGGAGAGAATGAAATGAAAGGAAGTGAAACTGGGTATGTAAGGTAAATATCCTTCCCAGCTTTCTCCTTAGTGACCTGGGAAAACCCCGAAAAAGGCCAAAGGTCAGGAATGTCGGCCGCGGGAATCGAACCCGCGTCTTCCCAAATGCGAACCATAGACGTCACTGCCTGAGCCATCTCTCTCGGTAGGACAATGAGCAGAAAAAGGCGTGTTAAGACACAACAGATTTTCTTCACAGAATTCCCCAATACCTATTTGTAATTTTCTTATGTATTCTCAGAAAGTGTATTATTTCGATTTATGTATTGATTCATAATAAGTAACGGTGCTGAAGATAACTGTCCGCTAAGTTAAGTTTCGCATCTAATGAGGATTTCGCACACAAGCGTAGTCGGACACTTAGCTTGGCTGCATGGAGGCAGCTGAAGCTCAATTGTCTTTACTTCTCTACGATAGGTACATAAGAAATCTGAATCCTCTTGTAGTTACGCACCCGTCTTCAAAGGTTATGATTAAGTTCTTAGCAGCAGAATAGTTTTTTCCCGTTCTGTTTCGCTTCCGCGCCTCCTAGAATCACTCATGCAGAAAACTTAAGTGGCTCTCTCTCTTTCGGAAATCCATTAACTCCGCGCCGGAACATATGGCGCTCTTTCGCAGATGTGCATTATAACGTGAAACCGTTCGTTCAGCATGGAAGGGTACAACGGGATTCTGAGATTCACAGTGCAGCAACTAGTGTTACGAGATGTCTGATAGTACATACAGTAGCAGATAATCGTGCACACAAATCTAAAACGACTTGGATAAATTTTATCTCCTTATGTTAAGAAAGCATTTCACAATGAAGTTTTCAAAACATGTTTAAGAGCTCGAGGTTCTATCTTACGTGTTAACAATATAGCTAAAGATCAGTTATTCATGTAATTATAAACCACTGCGCTACCATGTTACGATTTTAAAATTTGGGTATTTTGTTTAATAATTTGTAACTTGCAATTTTCTTAACATATTACTTGTTAATTTACTATTAATTCTTGGCGTTTTCTGCTAAAAAGAAAATCAGACTTTTCATAGCTAAAACCTATTTTCATATTTTTATTAGTGAAATAATTTGTCCTAAATAGACGATGAGCGTAACAATTACCTGTCAATTTTAGCTACAGGGGTCCAAATTTAAGACTCCAAGTCATTCATCTAAGCCTTCAGTGACCAAGCGGGTGGCTGAGGTGTGGCTGTCCGCCCTGTGCGAACATGGGGCGAACATGTATAACCTATAGCCGGCTCCAAATGTTTTCCGAGTCACGTGTTCCTGGCCGCGAGAGCTTATCGTCAAGTTATGCCAGGTGGTCTCAAAGGTCAACTTGCCACCAGTCTACAAGGGAGAGGGATGTCATGCATTTGTAAGTCCAAAGAAAATATCATTCCAACATTTCACTTAGACTTGTTAGTAAGTGTAAATAAAACATGAACCTTATAAATCCAGAACGAACTCGCAGCAAGGATGGAAACTAAATACTCGGCATTAGAGGCGTCATATCACTCTATAATGAAATTAAAGTCTAAAGAGTTTAAATAATTTTTAATATATCACGTTTTTAAAACGGACTAAAAAGTATAAAGTAATTTCTCATAGCTCCATGCAATGTCTTGAAAATTTGTGATTGTGAATTTCTAATACCCATGAAGATACTTATAAGATTTAAAACGAAAAAAGTTGGGCGCATGCAGTAGATAATCGAGGCATGAATAGTTCACTTAAATTACTAACAATTTTATTGCACTGCAAATGATATGAACTGTTTTGTGAATTTTCTCAACAACAGCTACTTCCTACATTCCTTACTAATATGTATTGCATTTTCCCCCCGCCTTTTCAAACTCTAACTTAAAGATTATTTTCGTAACTCAAGGAGCCAAATGTGTGGAAACTTCATATTTTTTCTTTGTGTGATGCGTGTCAGTGGACATATAAAATATACCCATATTAGGAAGTAAACGTCTTCTTCTGTCCACCTTAACGGTAAATAGGCATTATGCCATGCTTGTCACACGTTTGTTACTTGTTTAATTACAGAAAAGCTTAAGAAAGATATGTATATTCTTGTATGTGTATTTCAAAACCTAATGAAATATAACTCTCAGAACATGTGCCAGCGCATGGAAGCTTCTGCACTTACCATTGATCTGTGTTAAATGTATTACAACTTTACATCCAAAATTTATATACACAAAATAACCCATGGAATATTATTATTATTATTATTATTATTATTATTATTATTATTATTATTATTATTATTATTATTATTATTATTATTATTATTATTATTATTATTATTATTATTATTATTATTATTATTATTATTATTACTTTATTATTAACGAAAAATACATTATATGCACTATCATTGTTTAAATAATTGTTTAAACATGTTTCTTAAACGCCATTAACGCTACCACAAAAAGCAATATTGTTTAAATACGTATAGAAAAGAATGTGCTGATTTCTTTCGTTTGGATAGAATAAAATTTGAATTTGGGGGGACGGGGGAGAAGGGGAAGCTACGAAGACCTCGTTAATCAATCTATACCCTTGCAGTTTACTAAATTAGTTTTCTGCACGTTTAGTACAATATATGACGGAATACCTTTTAATTGGTAGTGAATGGATACAGTCATTGTGTGTGTGTAATACATCTCTTTTTGGATATGGCATTCTTATTCCACATGACTTCCCCCACAAGAATTTCAAGGCAGACTGACGCATGAAGCGTTTATTAGATCCCTTATAAGGAGGAAGAACTTTTTGTGTAAATTTTTCTAGCAATAATGTCTCTTAGCTCCAAGTGATACAGAAATGTGAAGAAATGATTAATAGGAATGAAACTCCACAAGGCTTTGAGGAGGTTAAAGCAATTATTAAACCCATATATACAGCAGAGATCCATTCCCCACTTCGGACACTTCTAAAACAGAGCACGAGAAACAGTTGTTTATAATACAAGGTTTTAGGGTTATAAGTGCAGTTAATTTGATAATGGATACCTTAATATGTGACTATTAATAACTTATATAAGGGGTTTATTTACATTTAATTTGGGTTTACCTTTTCATCTAGTTGCTGATATAAATATCATTTCTGACCACGAAACGTATTTGTAAAACAGGAAAGGTATCAGCCACCATTAAATTTTGTGTCCGCCATAAGTATGTAGTGGAGAAAGTAGAATGTGTTACTTTTGTACATCGTTATTTTGAGTACCAGAAAGCGTTAAACACGACATATATTACATTGACAGACCTAAACCACACATTAAACATATTTGTCGTTGCGGCAGGCTTAACCCCTGGTTGACAAGCCTTTCCATTAGACCACGGTCATATAGACAGAAGGATCTGCATTATCTAGAAATATAAGTGTTTGTAAATAACTGCAAAGTTATGCATTTTAGGGCTTATTTTTTTAGTAGTGCATAAAAGTCTATTCTTATTACATACGGCACCACAGGCGGTGGGTATTTATGATGGATGAAAGGAACTGTTAATTGGATAAAGACATTTGGAAAGGAAACGTTCCAAATATGAGTTTAGGTACCTTTCCGGCATTAACCAGCTATAAAATATGGTAACAATTTAGAAAAAATCTGTCAGAGTGGTTTGTTCTGCCGAGATCTCCTGTTCACGAGTCCTTGCTCTAAGGACTGCGGCTACCATTGTAGGTTTTGGGTATTTAATACAAACGAGTATTTACTTCAGCTCAGGCTGATTTGGTATTGCATCTCTGACGAGGAGAATTTCCAGCATCTATTTGGTGTGGCATGGGAATGTTTTGTATAATGGTACCGCTTTTCTTTGAAAAAGACAATGATCATACGATTTCTTTGACCGTTACGTGAACTGGGTTACGTAAGGTCATGCTTTCACAGCAACAACGCTAAGTTGAACAGCTCGTGTAATTCCTTTGGATACGTAGGTATTTTCCCCCAAAACAGTCCTCATAAAATATCCATCATCTGTAAACCTACCTTATATAAATTCTTCTATAATAGACAAGATCTTAATAGCCTTGTATTTAGTACCACAATTTAAACTCTTGCACAGAACAGTGAAAACAATGTGATATTGATCGAGGTGGCTCCGCAGTAACGGTGAGATTTGCATTAAGAAGTTCGCGGATTCGATTCCCATCGACCTTCCACCCTGATCTTGGGTTTATTGTGTATTTCCCTGGTCGATAAGTGAATTCTGGGGAGATTTATAATCTACAAAGATCTCCTTTCCATAATTTCCCTCACATTCCGTTTCCTTCTCATCATGCAGGTGTGTTTATAGGTTTCGTGGCGTATGGCGGTGCCGGGTGGATGGCGCACATGCTTGCTAAAATTAAAGTGCTCCCTGTGAACACTAGAGTGCTGCTAGGTCAACGAATCCGTTATCGCCCTCTCCAGGTAGCTCCAGCATTCGAGCCTTGCTCTCTTCAGCGCGTCTCAGTATCCTGTCTGTCTATGGCGTATGTCCTGCTGTGGTACACAAAACGAAGTTGTAAAATTCATTACTTGGAAGCATCACTCAGTTTCTTATCGTCTTATGAGCTATCGCAAGGAGTGAGGTATAACACCTGACCAATGAACTGCTGCTGACAGTTGCAATACGTAGCTAGAGACGTGACGTTGCACGAGGATATGGAAAGGGGGCTAGATACACTTGGCCTCGTAGAAAAGCCAAGTTTTACTTTCCTTTAGATTTATCTCCAAATGCTTAATGCCTATTATGGAAAAGGTTGCAAATGTTGTTTGAAATAAGCAGCATTTATAGGCTTAAACGATTCTGTGCCATGAGAAAAGCTTTAACTCTGTTCTTAGAGTCACAAACACATAAAGGTTTACAGTAAACATAATATAATATTATATTGAAAAATATAAAACATTCAATCCTAAAAGTTCTCCCTATATTATTATTGGACTTAAAATTCTATTGAAATAGCTTTAAACATGTCTATTACTTTATATTATAATTCAGTTGCTGCTTTTAAATCAAAGGTTTTCTTGTAATACGTATGCAATAAACTGCCTTTCTTGCGTGGCGTTAAAACTTAATTACATTTCCATGAATTTGCACAGTTTCTGAAATTTGTTAAACTGTCTTACCAGGTTGCCATATACCAGTAATCTGGCCACGTGTAACTTCTGATGTGTACATGATGAGAAACAGTTCAAGCAACAGTTGAATGACGATTTAGCGAGCTGTCAGAAAAAAATCAATGCTTCCCTTTCATGCTGACGTGTCTTTGGTTTTATGTGTGTGTGTGTGTGTGTGTGTGTGTGTGTGTGTGTGTGTGTGTGTGTGTGTGTGTGTGTGTGTGTGTGTGCGCGTGCGTGTGTCCAGCCAGTAGCATGAATACTGCTGAAATTGGAGAGGGGTAAATGGAGGCAAAGAAGGGGAAGCTAAGAAGGTATCATTAAATAATCATGATACCTTGCATTTTACTAAATTCGCTTTTTGTACCTTCACCTCATGCCTTCTTCTGGAGGAAGTGGTAGCCATTATAGATCTAAGATCTAAGGAGATCGAAGTGAGCAAGGTGCCCCCCTGCTTTGTGTTACTTATAAGTAATGTGATTCATGAAGCAGGCATTCTTTGACTTCTCCTTATGTTAGACAACGCCCACTCAAAGAAATGTAATACAGTTACAAATTCTGATCTTTTAAATACCAATCAGTTCAAAGGAGCAAATTATGAGACCTCTCATTATATGAGACTTTCTTTTCCAGTGTAGTAAAATTAAAATTAAAAGAAATAGGAGTTTTCTAATTGAAGTTAACATTACTTGTTGGTTACTAATGGCTTAGAACTATGTTGTTTAGTGTGAAATCTTTTACAAAAATATATTCACTTCATTATGTTCCATGTTCTTGTACGCTTGTATGAATCTGAAATATCATAATTACTCTTACAGGCATTATAGCAATATATTCCAGCACCCCATCAAAGATTTTGCTTTTTGAGAATATAATATGTATTTTCGTATTAGTGTATCATCATCATCATCATCATCATCATCATCATCATCATCATCATTCAGAATTTTTTACTGGGTACCCTGTTTTATGGAGCTAATTTCTCTTCAGTTAATTCATAATATGTTCTATAGAGCATAACCAACCGGGAGGGACCGTGGCGCTAGCCACGTCGCACCTCCAGTACTGCACCCCACTCATGACGCCTGTGGTGGTCAGAGGTGGGGACGCAGCGGTCGGGCGGTAGGCCTTGGTCCGGATGGGGTGTGTGCCACGGTGTTTTGTTGTTTCATAAATAAAATATGGATGTAAATACTATATCACAAAGATCTCACTAGAAAATGTTAAAATCTATAAAAAAAATAACCTGAAATATAATCATTTCGATTAGTGCAGTTCGACTTACCGAGCACTGCCAACTGAGAAAAACGAAACCCAAGATTTTAATGTATTCCCATCTTCTCTAGTTATAAGAGAAAACCAGTATACAATCTCAAATAAATCTCACTTTATTTTTAACATGAACAAACTACTTTCTGTAAAATGCATTAATTATTAAAAGAACAATTGTTAAAAGCCCAGTTGTCAATTTGAAGTGGAGTGCTGTTTTTATTGTTAATAGATTGTAATGTGCAATAATTTGTTTTTCAGCGATTTATGGGATACAGTTGGCGACACTGACTAAGTAAAGGAATGATGTAGTGATAATTTGTGCAAAACAAAATAATGAACAGGTGAAATTTCGTACATTATAATTGAAGGCCTCTATGTATGAAATAGTCAACGTAGCCTGGCGCCTGGATCTTTTTTGTAAGATATTTTTATGTAACACAGGACTTATAATAAACATTTCAAATGTCATTCTATCACTAAATATGTATTAGTCTTAGCTCCATCTAGGGAGAATCATTGCAATTCAGTGCTTGCTTTCAAGTTTTATGCAATAAATATGTTGATAGAGAAGAAAGGTAGCAATGATGGAGCTGTATGAAGTCACCGCATCAGGAAGGCATTCGCTGTTAAGACAGATTGGAATGCAATCTCCTTCTCTTTAAGATAGGTTTGCTTCAGTATATATGTTTAGAAATGTCTGCAGCAGCCAAGGCTTTAATAAAAATGTTCCACCAAGCAGCTAGAGTAACGACATCAAGTGCTCCATCGGTCACCGGCCCACGTTGCTTGTTCTGTCCATAAATTGCTTTCCTTGTGCACTGCGATCTATTGAATGGCCTTTACTCATTTGTAACTCAAGGAAGCTTATATTTGGCTTACTGCTTCAAACTTGAGTCCAATCTTCCGCTGCTTCATAGTTTCAATGGTGATTTATTTCCCACAGCCAATTTACCAGCGGGAGTGGTTGCGCTCAACACATAATCGCTCTATTTCTTGGCTGGGCTATCTCCATGAAATCAGAGGGTATCATGATTGTCTAACGAGACCTTCGTAGCTTCCGTTCGTTTTGACATCAGCGTTTAAAAAATCCTCAGCCTAGTTATAACCAATGACACGTCGGCCTGAAAGGAAAATATTAATTTTTTCTGATCGCTCAGTAAACGTTACCCCTTAAGCTCAACTCTTTGGTTCACAGCATGTCGTATACATCAGAAGCTACACGGTCAGATGTTCGGTCTATGAAGGCTGGTAAGACAGTTCGACAAATTTCAGAAACTGTGCAAGTTACGCAGAAATGTAATTAAATATTAATACCACCCAAGAAAGGTGGTATATGGCATATGTATTTCAAGAAAACCTTTCATTCGAAAGCAGAAGCTGTATTATAATATAACGTAATAGACAAACATGTTTAGAGCTATTTCGATACGAATTTTAATAGCAGTATAAATATAGGGCGAATTTGTATTAAATGATTTTGTATTTTTCAGTGAAATATTGTAGTTTCCTGTAAAGCCTTACATGTTTTTTTGTGATTCTAAAGATAAATTTAAAGCTTTCTTACTACACGGAATCATTTAACCCAATAAATGCTGGTTATTTCAAGTGATATTTGCAATCTTTTCTATAACAGGCATTAATAATTTGGAGGTAACGCTAAAGAAAATTAAAACGTGGGCTTTCTAGGAGGCCAGTTGTAAACACCCTCTCCCCACAAGGAATCCTGTAGTGAAAATGGTTTGAGTGTAGATAACAGAAACCAAGGGTAACTAAGAGACAACCGGTCCGAGTGCTGTCTGCAAACGCCAAAGACTGTACGAGGGATGGCGGATGGTTGTTATTTTCGACTATAGTCCAGTGACAGTTCAATCTTATTTCCCTCCGTTATTTTGGTTTTAATGCTCAGAAGTTTCTATGCCTGTTTATGAGAAATACTGGTATGAATGTTTAAATTAATTTTAGTTTACATTTAGTAACACCAATTATAGCGCCAAACTCTTAACGGGATTTAAACATTTTAGCTTTACTTTGAGTGCTTTTACCATTTGAAATGTCACTAACGATTTGACGATGTTCAGACTGAAGTAGAACATTGAATTACCACTAAATATTACCATTATACTAACATTCATTGAAATGGAATAGGCGTGAAATATACATAGGTTTTATATTTATAATGTTTAATGTAGTAATTTTATTATTAATTTTCTTAAACAGCACATTAAAACACTCTCAATATATAAATTGAAGTTAGCAACATATGGTTTATGGCGACGATATTTTATGGAATCGAACGATGTTAAAGTTAAAGAATAATGCGGTTATCCAGGAAGAACACATTAATGTAGTTAGAGCTACAATCAGGCATAGGAATTCTTAGGCAGTTGGTTTCAAGTGACATTTTCAGCAACTAACAATTTCCCTGTTCTAGTTTTGATATTTCTGCTTTCTCCTTATCTGTACGAGGGGGCGAGTTTTATAAGCAGTGAAGGAGTTGAGGGAAAGTGAAAATTAATTTTAGTGCTGAGGATTTTAAGCCAATGTATCTTCACAAACACGAAAAGGTCATAGTTTTCTTCTTATTCCATTGACGTTTTAATCGCACACTCAGATCATAAAACATTTAGTGAACATATTGTGAACACACGAGTTATCTCAAACTCTTGCTAAGATATTAGTTTCTTCAGTCATAATTAACCACTTCTTGATATGGTAATATAATATGCTTTTTGGATCCTAAGGATTATGGCATCGATTCTAACGTTTTAATTTGAGGCGTAGTATATAGACATAAAGAAATTTTAGTGCAGGAATTTCTTAATTTTTGTCTAGCTTAACAGAAACGTTATTTTCTCTTATTGAATTTTTCAACGTTCTCCATGTGAACCACGGAAAATAATTAATTCCACTTGAGCTACTTAATGGCTTTGGCTAGAGCACAGAAATTTTTAAATCCTTAATTCCTAAAGCTTTCTGAAAATTTCAAGCTAATGGAATAGTTTATTTAGTAAAATACGCTGAAAAAAGTATTTAGGGAAAATCGATTTTAAACCGCGGTGCTTTACCCAAGTGGTATAAGTCCAGTTCAGTAGCCATTTCTTGCTTCAAAAATGGTTGTATTAAAGAACCAGTTACACAAAATGAAAGGAAATGTTATCAGTATAATAAAACGCAAAATATAGTCGAAAATGTTTACATTTTGTGCCAAATATCAGATTATTTGCCATTTTTCCTTCTTTCTTTCCCTTCTTTTTTGTGGATTTAACATGTGAGAAAAAGTGACGACACTGTTAAAAACAAACTCTTGGAGTGCTTTTATGTGTGGAAGAAACACAAAACTGTTCCAAAACAACAGAATTTCAGCTCTATGTTCGCTTAAGCGAAACATGTGAAATGGTAAAAAAATATCATTTTTCATTTTCATTGCAGCTAAATTCCCTGGTATTTTCTCAATAAGTATATATATATATATATAGTTTTATGGTTCTATATATGGTGCTTCGTTATTTTAATACGATCAAAATATATGGGTTTTGATGTAAGGTAACAAACTTTTTCTATCATTAGCTTTCTCTCGGAAACTATTTTTCCCCATAGAAATGAGGATTTTTCTCATCAACCATTAGGGCTAGAGTTTTGAAATTTTACACACTTTTTTATATAGAATTATACACATTGACCAAGAATTATGTTGATATAGATCACCATTTGAATATGGAACTCATATTTTGATGAAAAGATTGTGTAAGTTTTACATTTTCATTTTTCTTCATATTGGAAAATTTATTTTAGCGAAACTATTACAGATACTAAATCTAGGTCAATGTCATTAAATACATACGAGTCCCAAGAGTAAAACTTTTAGTGCTGGGCTATTTATAGTTATTCTATTTTTGTGGCAGCAATATACCCTGTTTTGCACACATTTTCTTCTGTTTACTTATTAAACAAATGTTTATAGAGGAAGTATATGAGCTAGGATAATTAAATTTGCCATATATATTCTCCATAGTCCGGTGTATATGCCTGGTTGTTTGAAACGAATTTACTTGGTAATAATTGGGAAACAGAGGATTATTTTGTTCAGAGTGTATTTGACTAAGCTCCATATTTCCCGTTTCCCTTAAAAATGTTACCTTACTCTAAGAAGTCCTCTATTAATATCCCTTTAGCTCTGTATACATTCTAGAGGAAGTCATATCTTGCAAGCTCTAGAAGCACCGCAAATGTAATTCAAACAGGATCCGCACACTTGTAGATATTTGTTTTTGCTAAGTATGTAGTGCATCCGGAATGTGGTGCAACCACAGAACCTTCACCTTGAGCGCGAGTAGCGAAAGTGAGATGCCCCAGCATGAACCTGATCGGATTTCAGTGGATCTACGGTTTTACTTTCCTTAGGCACGCCTTTCATCTTTGTTGTTTTCCTGTTTTTCGCTTAGCGTTTTGTTCACAACATTAATACACCTAACCTGAGAGAATCTTGGAATATATACATAATATATCTGTCTGTGCGTATGTGGGGGGGGGGGGTGTAACATAATTAAAAAAAATGGATGGATGCAGGTATAAATGAATGAATATTTTACTATCTTTATTAGGGATGGGACCTTGATACATCGAAACTCGGTGATATCGAAGAAGGCCCAATACTTCGAGATAAAACTTCCAATACTTTTTCGATAGTTTAACATTTGTAAGTTCTGCATTATTGAAAGTTATTGCGTTTAACTTTACGCGTGATAAGGAGTGAAAGGAATCGAAACTTCACGTTATTGCCTCGCACGTGTACCCAAAGATAGCTGGACTGTAGTTCTTGATATACCTTGATTGCAGGGGTCCTCGTGTAACATGCAGCGTTAACTGAGTTGTGAATGAGACTGATTTAGTTGGGCATTACATTTACCTACTCCGGCGACCAAAATCAGTGAATTCAGCAGAAAAAAAGTGGAACTTAAGGGGAGTTAGGGGTGAGATTTGGCCCATTTGGTAAAAAAAGTTGATTTTTAGATTTTTATGTTGAAAAATTGTTCAATGTTTTGTCTATTAAATAGTGCAATGATTTTGATGCCTATGCCATTTTTAAAGATCTGGCGGCCATTTTTAAATAGTGGTGCATAGCGATTAAATGGCTGGTGGTTAGGCGTACGCACCCACCGAGACTGAATATCGACGGATCAGAAACTCAATCATGTAAATTATCCTTAATCTGCATCCACAAAATCACAAGTTGTCTCCAGAAGTGGTAACTAAAATTATATTTCCGGATCAGCGACTTGGTTCTGACCAGCTGCAAGAACGCTATGCCAAGGGTACGACACAGAACTCGAATGTATCTCTTCACAATGTTGTGGGAGCTATTTGTCCAAAATAGGTGTGTGTCTAGGAATAAACTTGAACTTGCAGTACTGAAAACTGTCATGGAGTTTAATATGGGGTGTGTGAAGTCAATTCAAGTGTTGAATAGTCTTAGGAATGAAAACATTTCAGTTGGAACAATATGCATTTGTCAGAAGTGCAATGCTAGAAGATGTATTCGGAGTAGAAAATGCAGGAAACAAACACACACAAGGAGAGCCCATAAATTGCAGAAATTGTCAGCATAAGAGAGGATAAGAGATCAGGAAGTGAAACCTATGTTGCGACATACCTCTGACGGGGTTAGAACGTTTTAAAAGTTTAATGGTGTTTTTCTCAGTTTCTTTTTTCTCAGCATTTTCATGCATCTGAAAAACTTCTTGCGACAGAGTTCTTAAGGAATTTTTTTGAAAATTTCAGGATGTGTTCTTATTCATATAAGGCTCCAAAATTGCTCTGGGTTTTGATATCAGTCAAGTGATATTGAACATATTGACATTCAAATGCCGATGGAAAGTTAAAAAAATGTGAAATCTGTAAATAGACATATTAAAAAATTTCCAGATACTAAAGTACTGGTGTAAAATAAAAATCCAGAGCAATTATGACTTTCAAGTGCATGAAGCATCAGATCACCAAGTTTCATGCCAAACATACAAATTGTTACCCAAGGAGCATTTTTAATCAGAGTATCTTTTTAATCAATTAAAGTCTTTTAATTAAAAAAACTATTTGACTTACATACTTCAAATTTTGTACAGCTGCATATCTAACCACTATAGTAACGTGGTTAAAATTTGGTAATGCTGGCCTACAAATTGTAGAATTTCCTAAACTCACCCCTAACTCCCCTTAAGGCGTGAGATAATATAGCGCATGGAAATTTTGTTTCCTTCCATCTGTTAGTTCGTGTTTCGCAAGTCAAGCTCGGGTCACAACCGTGACTATCCACGTGTTTCTCCCTCCTCCTATTTATTTTTTCTGCATATTTCCAATGAACATTTATCCTCAAAACCATAAATCCTGTTTCTCTATATCCTCAACTCGCTACACCACCTCCTTCCACAATCCATTGTAATTATTTCCACCCCGTTGCCAAACTTCCACGTCCCAATTTCTTCACCAGTTTTTTCCACCCCTTTCCCTCCATTACATGTCGTTACTATTTTACATACCTATTTTTTTAGTACATTATCATCTCTAATTTTAGACTGATATACCAGCATTTCAAAATTCTCTTCTTCCCTCTTGAACCAAAAGCTGCACATGTTTAATTGTATTAAGTAAGTTAAATTTTCTGGTGATTATGATGAAATTCTGTGAACCCCTAGGAATAATAAACATTCAAAAATGAAAATGTTGAATACTTGGAGGATATAAAGCTGTTCCAGAGGCTATTGTGGCTAAAATTAGTATGACTATAGTGTGAAAAGCAGCTTTTAAGGGCAAATATATACTGAATTTTTAGCACACGACTTTTACGACGTAGATGTAGAAAACACACGAAACAAAGTGTTACTTTTGCGGGGCTAATGCCATCAAAGATAAGCTTCTGGCCTTGAATTTTCGTTCAACAAACTTTTATGACGCAGCGATATCAAACATCATACTAAGGAGGGTGTTCCCCAACCAGTTTTCTGGGCGTTGTTCTAGTTTAATAGCGTTCGCAGAATTCTTTTCGACACCTATATTTTAGTGTGTATTGTTTCTTAATAACAGTTTTGTTCATGCACGTACCTTGACAGGACCTGTCAGAGCAAGTTCCCCGTGGTTTTGTTTTGCTCTTATTTCTCCGTCAGAGAGATATTCCTTGAATGAAGACATAAACCATATGCCCATATTCTAGGAACACAATGACTTACATGATCGTATTTAGGGTCAGCTGTAGACTTTGCTGCCCAAGAATGGGTCCACGCTAGACATTCTCGTGCACTTCCTCCCCAACCCGCAATTTCACATTTAATTAAGGTACAGGTTAAACGTTAAGCACACAAATTTTTAATACCATAGTCATGTGTAGGAAAACAGTGTTATTAGGAATTTTTAAGCACTAAAGCTAGCACGGATGGAAATAAGATTGAACTGTTGCTAAAGTATAGGCAAGGACGACGTTGATAAAAAGCTATTCCAATCCTCGGACATTCCTTTGTTGTTTGTATATAGCATTCGGGTCGATCACTGACCCTTGGTCTCTCCTGTTTTTCATTCTTTGTAGTGCAAGATTTGCAATGTAGGAACTTGAAGCCAACTGCTTAAGAATTCCTTTGTCTCGTATTAAGTTTGTGCAGGCTTTCATGGTAACTTGAGTAACCTTAAGGTTTCGAATGGAAATAATCAAAGCTGCCACAGCAGCTACAGCGGACTGTTCCAATCTGACTGAGCTTTTAAAATTGGTATGATTCTGTGCCTTATTTTAGCAGTTCTCAGACTACTGTATGCAGTAGCTTCCAATAAATTAACAAGACATGCAATATTTTTGCTCGAATTTAAAATGGTATTTAGTATTATGGTCATGCCGATTGATTGATAGTTTGCTAAAGTGTGATTTATTTATTTATTTATTTATTTATTTATTTATTTATTTATTTTAAATACTGGGTTGTGACGTAGAACTCTGGTTCCTAGCCATGAAATGCGTATGGATTCGAGTCCAAGTAACTGGGTGCGGATTTTTCGGCCCATGTAGAGAGGAGTGGTACTCGTTCAGCATCCCGATGCATTTGAGGAGCTACGATAGTTAGCCATCTGTAGGTCACGAAAACCAAAGTTCCGGCTAGGGTAAGTGTAGTGCTGACCACGCCATCTTCACATATTGACTGGATGACTGTTCAGCTCTGCCTTGGCGTGAAGTTGGCAAGCGGATTGGTAAGCCAAGTGCAATAATGCTACAGACTTAGCCTTCAATTCTTGTTTTGGTCACACTCATTTTGTTAAAATTAGTTACTGCGTTATTGTAGACGTTGATCACACGAGGTGACTCCGTTCGCGATAACATGAGTCTCGCATTCGGTATCCCGGGTTCGATTCACGTTGACAGCCTAGGCTGACCTTAGGATGTTCGTGGTTATCCCCAGTCGGTAGGCTGGTTCTTCATCTATCACGGTTTCCTTTAATCATTTCCCTTTCAGTGCGTTTCCTTGTAATATTTCAGGTGCGCTACTAGGTATTGTGGCATATGGTGGTGCCAGACAGATGCTGCGGATGCTTGCACTAGAGGGCTGTTTGGTTGACGGATCATTCATCAACCCCTTTAGGCAGCTCCAGCAATGGGACGGATCTCGAGTCTGGAATTTTTAGGGACTTCCGCGCATCTATGTGACCTGTTTGCCTGCGGTGTTTAGTCTTCGATGGTTCCCTCACTTTAGCCTTTTCACCTGGGGGAGTGGTAGCCTCATTGGATCTACAGTTTGTTCACCAGCTCGTGGTCCCAGGCAGGAATTCAGCCAGACAGTACGTCAGTAAACAGCGATATTTGAAGCAGGATTCGTGCTTCTAGTCGCGCTTATGATAGTAGTTCCAACCTTGGAATGTGTATTCACGCTAGATTAAAGCAAAGAAGTCGCTCAAAACAACGGAACATAAATGTTACTTTCAGTTCATGGATTATATTTCGCTTATAAAACGTAAACGATGTTTTCAACTATTCCGTCTTTCTCGAGGTGTTCACTTTCTACTTTTCTATATTTTTCAAGAGTGTCTGCTCCGGTCACAAGTGATATACCCTCGAGCGTTATATCACGCCATTCGTGCAAGAATAAATCACCTATTACATATTTTAAACTATTCATTTTACCATGGCTCAAGCTAGTTCTGTGGGATTGAGATCACATATGTATGGGATCAAGCAAACCATAGCGTGACTTAATTAAATAAAAAATGCGTCGGCTTTAAGAACCTCTTTAGGTTTGTTTGTTTTAATCATCCTATAAAGATCTGATTTACGCATAGAACTGTCACTCTGAACCCCTTTGTTCTGCAACTACAATATCATAGTAGATTTCACAGGCGAGAGTTTATCTACTTCTACGCTTCTTTTTTCTTTCTTTCCGACATAGCGCTAGTGACTCGTGGGGTTTTACAACTGAAATTAAGAGAAATTAACAGCGAGTAAATATAGCGTGAATAACATAGGAGGTAAGTTGGCAACGGAACCAGCAGAACAGCGTTTGCGCGGAAGTTTACAAAACTGGAGTTACACTACGTGCAGTGTCTCTCCTCTTTCCTTAATTCCCCTAGGACCATGAGCTGGTGAACTCGTGGTGATATTTCAACAGTAGGTTGAAGTATCAGAGCTGTATAACCTGTTGTAGACGTTGAAAAGTCCCCACTTTCTGCAGTTTTCTTATGTATGAGCAGAACTGAGAAACATTTGTAGTGACCATGTGGGGGCGTAGTAGTTGCAGAGTCAATAAAAGAGGCACGTAAACACTGCCTTCTTTTGTACTCTTTAACATGCCTATGTTAAGATAAATGGCACTTATGTAATGTATTTTGAGAACCAGGGAAATATTTTCTTTTGCTTTGCGAATTCACAACTTGATGAGTTTTTGGCATGTTTTAGTAAATGTACTAAAAGCGTCGCGACATCTACAGTTACTTTCATTATGTTAGCCTTTGTACACGGGCCATTCTTCACTCTAGCTCATTTTTCTATTTCTGTCACAATCGTAATGGCTTGGCCGGCGGGGAAAGGGTGACGCTTCCTTTGTTTTGTAACTGCAGAAAATTAACCGACCTTCAGTTGTCTGCTCATCAATAATACCAAGCGAGGAGATGCATTATATTCAAGGCCAGCCACATTATCCGTTATAAGGCAATAATGTATTAGTGGGCTAATAGGGTAGTAAAACAAATAAATCAGCACGCTCGTGGCAACTAGGTAACCTTTCCAAAAAAAATTATTAATTAAAGTGACGGTGTCTGTTACCGAGCGAGGTGGCGCCGCTGTAACGTGCGAGAGTCGCATGCGGGAGGTCTCGGTTTCGAAGCCCTGTGACCGTCCATTCTGACCCATGGATTTCCGCGGTTTCTTTGGGTCCGTAGGCATGGTTGGGATCGGTTTCTCTTCTACCACTACCTTCCTGAATCTCATTTCTTGTAGCCAACATTTCCTTGCCAGCGTTCGGCAGGTTGTGACTGGGTGGTGTTGTCATTCGGGACTGCTTGATTAGGACCCGCCTCCGAAGTGCGACTCTTTTGGCGAGGTTATAAGCTTGTGAATGGGGCCGGTCGGCGTCGGATGCTCTCGTACTGGAAACGTTAGGAATCCCGTCCATGCTCCGTATCTGGTCGTCTTTCAGGTTTCTCCTCTCATCCTTAATAGTGCTGCTATAGGCAGGGTGATCATTTTCATAGTTCAGTTGACTTAAAATACATTACAAAAGTCTGAAAATAATTGACTAATAAAAGTGAACAAATAATTCTAAGTATCCATACACATTATTATTACATGTTTACAAAACATTACGTACCAATTTTATTTGAAAATCTGAAGCTTATATTTACTACTGTTATATCTAGTACAGTTAATTTATGTAAATCGATAAAACATAACATAAAAGTTGTGTTTTATCCGACTAATGAACGGTAACAAATATGGCTTGTTGTTATTGAATTATTATAGTGGTTTTAGTAATATCAAACTTTTCTGAATTTTATAACGTGAGTCAGTTGGGGAATTTAATGTCGTGCCGGCTTGTTGTCTTGGTAGCTCAGTTAGCCGGAGAACGCTGAAAATCTGTGGTTAAAATTCCGGTATATCATTGAATTTTGCGGTGCAATTCTACATTTCCTACTTTAGCCTACAACCTGCACGTGTGAAAACCTTCAAACATTAGTCGTAGTGACGACATATTAAAGTCTATTCAACCCTTAAAAGTGAAAGTTACTTTTAAAGTCGGTGTTTAGGGCAAGTGCTCTCTCGCTAAAGCGGTCAAGTCGGTCTCATTTGGCACTTGGACAGGTTCCCATTGCCAGTCATTCTGTCGAATTGCTCCATCTTCACAATCTCCCAATCATTCAGTGTAACATAATCCACCGCAGTAAGGTGCATGAATTGAAAATGTATTACAATGCTCCCCTCTTCTTGGAGGGAACTCAGAGGTCTATCCAACAATGGAGCTGATTCTAGGCTACCACCTGCTATCCCTTTTCAGAACAACTTCACTGCATTCCTTTGTGCGATGTGTCAACAGATCCAGCAAAGCTCAACTTGGTAGTGTAGGGTAGCGTGTTAGTTTTCCATTTCAAAGGGCCCTTATTCGAACCTCGGTTAAGCCGAGTCGTCTTAATAGGGAATTTCCTGGTGTTTCTCCAAATCCCCTAACTGACCCGAGCTCGTTTAAGAATCATTCTACACATTCCATTTACTGTCTGTGACGACAGGGGAGCAATGTGCAGTATTCATAGGTTAACGTGGCCTTATGAGTAACCTCTGTAATGAATTCCGGAAAAGATAATTGTTTTGATAATTAGGAAAAAAAGACTCTTAGGCATTAAAATCACATTTAGCCATAATTGGTTTACATAACAGTCATTAAATATATATAAGTTTCATTCCCTAAAGACATATGCATGTGCCTATAGCAACGTCAAAAGTATAAATATTTTAAATACTTACAACGGTGTTAAGGGCCTTGGATATCTTTTAAAACAGCACAAAAAGGGAGACTTGAAAGAGGAAAGTACTGTACGCCCAGGACAAGAAGGCAAGTCTTAGGAATGTGTGGCGTAATCATTTTGTGCTTCCCGCATGGTGTTTATGCCTAGTTTCCGAGTATGACAAGAATGCTAGGCTCGTTTAAAATACACAATGTTGTCACATTACTCACCCATAGCTAGAAATATGCACTCTCATACACTCATTTCCTGGTAAACAGGTCCGCTACCGGAGTAGATACACAGTTCAAGCCCCCTCTGCCCTTCATTCCCCTCTAGCCTTCTTGTCGTGGGCATACAGTACATTATTGAATAATTTAAACAATGTTACACCATAACTGTGTTGCATCTTCATTAGATGTTTGTATGTTTATATGTATATATTTACAGTGATTTTCTACCAATATAACCTAGAAACGAAAACACATATAGCAAAGGAAATTGTTTGAAGTGTTACAAAAAAGTGGCTTACGAAGTATCAGAATTACACAAATAATCCCTGTCATTAGCATAACTGCCTCATACATTGTCTAAGAGCTCGCAACATAAGTTCATCTTTAACTGGTTTATTGACTATTTAATCAATGTGAAATCTACAGCTCAAAATAGAATGAAAATGAATGTCCAAAAATCTAACAGTAGAGCTAGGTATATTTAAAGCAAGATTAAACTAAGTTCAACCTTGTTTTGTGTTGATTAATACTTACCTAGTTAGGTTAGAACTTTATTTTTATTTTAAATCATATTTTTATTTTCAAAGAACCGCTTTGGACTTTATGGTATTTGCTCGCTGCAGTAAGACATATTCAGGACCAAGACATCAGCAGATAAATGAATATTTTTCGTGAGTCATCCAGAATATTAGTGGGCATGAAACGTACTAGTCTCAACGCTTTCTAAAAGGCAAAGAAATATCGCAAAATGGTCTAACCATCTACGCTCTAGCTTTTATTTGTCTTTTATTTAGTTTAGTTTAAATTTTTTGTGAGATTTGTGTTTCATCCCATCGCATATACTACATTTTTTCTATCATGAAAATTTTCGTTTGGTTTTATTATAATCCTTATATTTTATGCTGCTGCAGGTAACGTTATAGTACTTTTTGTCGACCCTATCTCATCGCCCCTCTGTTCCTATTATGGTCGTTTGAATGGAAGAACTTTAGTGGGCCTGAGTATTAACAGCTCCGTTTTACGACTCTTTTTATGACAGTTGAACTGTCGCCACACTTGATATCGTAACCTAAGGCGAACCCGTACACATTGCAGGGGATTTAATTTTTTCAGCCCCATTAGTAGTGTGTGGAAACGCTCGTGGGTTGATCGTTTGAACGAATACTGGCTATGAATACTGGTGCGGGAATTTGCGAAAATTATCAGTTACAAAATGGCTGCGAACGACGTCTCTGAATACACTGGCGTGCATAAAACGTGGCCCATACTGGAATGCACTGTGTATGTTGATACTAACAAATCTACCCCCCCCCCCCCTAGCTTTCAACATCACCACTTCTGTTTCTCACACATAGTTCTAGCCACTGGAATAACAGGGTCCTTCACCTCCCGCAAAATATGGTAGAATTGCGGAAGGGTAACATTACACACCACATGTTCCTACTAGCAGTGCACCATAAAGGTAGTGCTTCATTGAATTTCGGCACAGTAGTAAAACAGTATTAATAAACACAAAAGTTAAGATCATTTTAATGTGCTAAAACGTTGTATATGGAACGGCGATCACTTTAATCTTTGTGTCCATATCACTGATGAAAGCGACATGTAACAGTCGTTCAGTTTAATGACACATGCAGTCAACCCTTCATACTTTCCTCTATGACGTCGAATAATGTTGTGTTTAGCACAACCATGTCAACCCAAGCGCAATTTCGTGACCTTGGCAGTACTCGTGGGCATTAAGCGCTCCGAGAAAGATTGCGGTGGGCACACAGGTGGCGGCACTATGAAAAATATACCAAAAAATGAGTGTGCAAAATTCGTAGGGCAAACAAGTCAACTCATTCTATTACTGTGCTTCCCTTTGTTTGTATTAAAAGTATTTATTTACATAGGTTTTGTGATTATAAGATTTTAATATGAGTTACAACAATAACGTAATTATTAAAAAACAATATAATATTCCAAAAATAAAACATTAAAGCCACAAAAGACAAGGAATATTTATATAACTTTTAACTTTTACAATCCAAAGAGAAACAGATTGCTCCTGTAACATAAAATAAAGATAACTACACTTTAAAGCCATTACTTGTGGTCACACTTTGAACCTAATTACGCACTTTTTGTGCCCAGTTTATGCTTTTCCACCAAGTTCTTAATATTTGGGGAAACATTAGTTACAAAGCAAGTCTCAAGGCAGACGTAAGGTGATCATTAGGCAATTTTGCTTTTAGACTGCACTTCAAGTTCATTAAAGCAAAATATTGTTCACAAATATATGTTCTGCCAAAAATACGCAAGCAAATTTACAAAATTCCGAGTATGTTTGTGGATCAAGTCTTTGATAAAAACTGACAATATTAGTATCATTATACAACTTTTGTAGATTTGAATCACAGCATAAATCAGTAGTTGTAGTTGACTTCAACTGGAACATTCTCGGGATCGATAGGGCAAGGAAAAGAAATACAATTTAGATTTGACAGCCTCCAAATCTGAAAATCTTCCTACAACTCCTCTGAAGGTGCATTCAACATGTGTCAGTACTTATTCATTTCTTTGCTTATGTTAAGGGACTGCAAATGTCGGTTTTTCCATGGTAGCAGGTTGTACTAAACGTTGTACAGATTAACACTGTCCCAAGCAGAGCGAGCAAGTGCTAATGTTACGGGCAGCATGGGCATGCTAAGCTCCTAAGCGCGCGCTTGTGCTCAAGCACACCGTTTGACATCACTGGTTTAACTTTTAATTGAGTACCAATTGTAGTGAAAGTCTGTCGAACTATTCCTTCATTTCACATCGTTGATTTGTTTCTTGATATATACCTGAATTGTTTTTCAGGCCAATCGCATAGAGAATACACTATTGCGATCTATGGGAATAGGACCGAGCAAGATGCCTCTGCGGTAGGTTCGTATTCGGGAAGTCGTGGGTATGATCGCTGCGGATGCATGTTTCTTTTTTTCGGGGGGTTCTCGCGGGTCACCATGCGAATGCTGGGTAGATTACTTTCATCCCCCGAATTCCCGCCCCCTTCATTTCACTTCACTACTCATTTCATTCACCTTTCATCCGTTTGGTCTCTTTCAGAGCAGAAAGCGTCAGTGGGAGTTTGGGTGCAACATAGTGGGGCAGAAATGCTCTGAGTAACTCCGTCCCCGTACACAAAAGTCGGGCTCCGGCTCGAGTCTCCAATGAGGCCCTTGAACCACGAAGGGGCCCCTGCAGGAGGCGCTGTGCGCGAACCGGCGGGGAACGGTGTACAGGCTGATGTCGGGGAGTTTCAACCTGGGAAGGTGTAGGGACCCACTACCCTCTGCTATGGCTACACTCCTGTGTTCTGACCACCCTCTCTCTCCCCTCGCTTCACTCCTCCCTCTCGGGGGCGAGGCGCAGGCACAAAAGATCTCTGAGATCGAAGTACTGAAGTCCCCCTCCGGGTCTGTCCTACTCCTGCTAGGGGAATGGACCTTTTTATGAACCTAAGTGTACTTACTAAGTGGGTTTGGCTATGACATAGGAATGCGAATTTGAAAGTAAGAATGTAACAGGATTGTTTATTATTTAATCTTTAACACAAATATATTTTGTTGGCAATAAAGACATTTGTCATGTCCTACACGTTGTAAAGAATAAACACAATAAATTCTCCGCTCTGAATCACACTTGTGACTAAGCAAGAGCTGTTGGTCACCACCCAAATATGATCTAATCCCACCTGGCGACAGTCAGAAATGTCGTAAGCCATTGCATTTTTCTACACATGCTGTTCCAGGATTTTATAGTGTTTATTTTCTGAAATAGACTTGAAACTCTGTTTTAACATACACGCATAAAGAGGCAACATTTGTATAGAAATTAAATATCTGATACTCTGTATAAAATAATTTTCGGATTTCTAGTGGAGTTTGATGACCTTGGAAATATGAAATACTACGTCAGTGCCGTACCTGACTATACATTTGTGATGTGGTTAACAAACAAAGCCATAGCTAGATAGACGATGCCTCCATACTAGCAGGAAAAAAACGGTTTAAGGAACACTAGTTACGCTGGATTTAAATCCACCTCAGCGAATAAATCCTCCAGCAAGAACGGTATCCGCTTTCTAGTCAATTTTTATAGTATCGATATACATTGGTACACACTTCCGGCACCGCAGCATGAGGGAACCGGCTATCACATGTAACCAGTATTAAAAAAGCAGGCAAAAGGAAAATAGCGAATTTAATAAAACTGGAGAAGAGAAACGCTCCGCTCAATTTGAGACACGCTTTCGTTATAAATGCTAAACAGTCGCGCCTCACGGAACATATTAAGTTCTTATTTCAGTTCTGACGAAAAGCACGGATTGCAGGTTAATAATTTGTGCTATTCGGTACCAATGTTAAATCTCCTATACAGGGGTAAATTCGTGTTAAAAGGCATCTAACACACACGTGACGTATTGAGATAAAATGAGCTGTATTAGTGGAATAAGAACTTAAAACGGGCTGAGTTCGAAGCTTCAAAACAGCTGAGTGATATAATGAAAAATCACGCAAGGTTAAGGGACATACAATGTAGGTTTGAATGTAAATATTTTAAGGGAATACACAACTGAAGTTTAGTAGAAATCTCTAAAGCATGGCTATTTGTATTACATGGGTTTAAAAACACTTAAAACCCACAAATTCAACATGTTTTAGACTCTTCATACTACAAAGACGTATAGGTGTATAATGTACATTACAAATGCAGGATAAAATGTTTTAATTTTGAAATTTAAGATTTTTGAACATTACTTTTTCACCATATTCACTTCTTCAAAATGTTCCACAGGATAAAGTTTTCATCCAGTGCTTGTGAAAGTTATATAGATTCCCAAAACACAGAAAATTAAATCTGTCGTATACTTTTATCTTTTGAATTCTTGTTGAGTTATTACTTTTTAAAGCTGTATAAAACTTAAACAAAATCAGAAATTTCAAATGACACAATTTAAAAAGTATTTTTTTTAACTAGGGCAAAATTATATGACAGATTTGTACGTTATAATCAGATAAATGTAATAACATTTCAAGACACGGTCATTTTCTAAAATTGGATCGTGTGAAGCATTTGGTATATGCTAATAAAATCCATATACAACATTTCGTAACTCAGAAGCTAAATAACATACCACATTGAAATTTAAAACCCTCTAATGCTGATATAAGACAATGAAAATAAATTTTCATCTAAATTGGCTGAAAACTTTAGAAAATTAAATTTTCAATTGTGTATTCCCTTAACTCTTGCTCCCGCGTATCTTTTCTGATCGAATATTTGTGCAAGTTGCGTTAAGTCATACTGGTTAAGATTAGATGCAGTTTGTTCACCAGCCCATGGTCTCTGGCAGGAATGCAGCGAGCCAGTACGTCATTAAACAATTCCAGGTACACAGCGATATCTGAAGCAGGAGTCGTGCTTCTAGTCGCGCTTATGTTAGTAGTGCCAAGCTTGGAATGTGTATTCACACTAGATTAAAACAAAGAAGTCGCTCAGAGCAGCGGAACTTATATGTCAATTTCAGTTCATGGAGTATATTTAGCTTATAAAAGGTAAACGATGTTTTCAACTACTCCGTCTTCCTCTCACTGATCATTTTCTAGCTTTTGTATATTTTTCAAAATCCTGCCAGTCTGTTTCGGTCGCAAGTGATACCGCTATATCGTGCAATTCCTGTAAGTTACCTGTTACACTTATTTAACTACTCGTTTTACCTCGGTCTAAGTTAGTTCTATGGGATTGAGATCGAAGGTGTATGAGGGCAAGCAAACGGAAGTGTGGCCCAATAAAACAAAAACTGCGTCCACTTTAAGAACCTCTTTAGGTTTGTTTGTTTCAATCATCCTATAAAGAAGTTTTACGCATAGAACTGCCATTCTGAATCCTTTGTTCTGCAACCACAATATCATAGATTTCCTGACGTTCCTAGGTGGAGGTTTATCTACTTCTGTACTACTTTTTTCGTTACTTGGGACACAAAACTTGTGACTCGTAGGATTTTACAACTGAAATTAAGAGAAATTAGCAGCGAGTAAACATAGTGCGAATTACATTTGAGGTGAGTTGGCAACGTAACCAGCAGAACTACGTTTTCGCGGAGGTTTACAAAACTCGGGTTACACTACGTGGAATGCCTCTCCTCTCCCCTTTATTCCCTTAAGACCATGAACTGGTGAACAGGTAGTATTAGGTATTAGCGGGGGAAACTCGGAGAAAAGTCACCCAGACGCCGTTTCGCCCATCACAAATCCCACATACGGTCCCCTGGGATAGAACCCCGGCCGCCTAGGAGAGAGGCGAGCGGTCTAATCACGGCGCCACACAAACGGTTATTTTACCTTCGACTAAAATGTCTAAACTAAACTTTTAACAAAACCAGTGAGCTGAATATGAAGCTAACTGTTATGGCAGTCAAAGGTATTTTACCAAGTGAACGGTGTGTTGAAATGTAATCACTCTGGTGGCATTTACTAATTATCCGCTGAACCATTATCAGCTAGTTACCTATAAGCGCGGCAATGAGAGCAGTCCCTTTAAGTTTTCAATTACAGTATTTCCTTAACTCAACAGTATGCATTTCACATAGCATTAGTTGCTGTTGGCCGCAGGCAGATAGCAATAACAATTATTCATATCGCGCGTTTATACGTATGTCCGCTAATGGCATCTGATGCTAATACAGGATAAATGGCATATATGTTGTCGTCATTTTCAATGCTTTTCAGTCGTAAACTTTATAAGTAGGTAACATTTAGCAAGCAAGCAAGCAAGCAAGTTAATGAGCTTGAGTAAACAAGGGAGAAAGGGGCCATCATAGGCGGTCCTGTGGCACCTGTTGGCTGTGATTAAGCTCGAATAGGGGAAACAGCTTATTGGCAGTTTCCAATAATTCAAGATGGCTGACATTACCCTAAACTGCAGTGGACATTACGCCAAAAACCAGTACTGTCAACCTACAATGGAAATTACTAACAAGCCTGTGCCAAAACCGCAGGAAAACAGGACAGGTTTTCAAGGCGCATTTTAATAAAGGTGTAAATTAAAATGTATATGCACAAAAACATGAAGATTCAAAAGTCACACTCATATTGAAACCATTTTTTCACTGGAAGAATGCTATCTCTTACTCATATTTATACCTAGTCTTTAAAGGAAATAAAATAAAAGCATTATTTCAAACTTCAAATATCACAGGGTTAAAGCAATGATAATAATCCTTGAACATCGTTACCACACAACAAAAGATGTACCTGCTTACCTTTGGCAAATCTTGTTCTACAATAACATTTTTGGATAAAATTACTTCCGAAAGCTAAATATCGTAATATATTTAATGCCCTACTGTGTTGCAAACACAAAAATAACAAGAGTAGCAATAACTGTACATAATGCTTTAAAACAATTCAAGACGGAACCGCGCACACACGAGCAATACCATGGCGTCCACAGATAAATGCGGCGTCTTGTTTTAAAGTCTTCCCAGTGGCGTGCTTTATCGATGACACAATTAACCTACAGCAGGTCAAATTAACCTGAAAGTCTATTAATAGTGAACCAATATTCTACATTTATAGCATTACAAAGTGTGTGTAATTACATACATATTTATTCCAGTTACACTTGCAGAAAAACACTTTTACTCTGTTTATGTACTTGAATAACTTAATTATTTTCTACATTTAGCTTAAACGCAACGGGAACAAAATTATATTTCATAATATAAAAGCCCAAGGAGATAATACAATTGGAACAGTTAGAGGTCTAAGTGACGAGAAATTATGAATAAGTAACGTATATAAGTTATAAAATACGGGAAAATTATATTGCAACTTAAGGTACATACGTTTGAAATGCCACTTTTGGACCAAAATTTTCGTTTTTGTTTTTTTGCATTATTTATTAGCTCTGTTCTTCTGCTTTCAAATGATATATCATTTATTTGAATCTGATGCGTAGTTTTGTATTTAGAAGGATTTAAAGGGAACCATGTGATGCTGTTAAACTAAAAGGGGGCGTGGCATTGAGTGCTTTTTTTAGGTTTCTTCTTGTATTTTGGCTAATATTCCAAAAGTTATAAATCTGTGGTCAAATCTGACCAGTTGATTCATATAAGCATAAACCAGGAATGCCACTGAAAATACCTCAGGCGTGCAAGCCTGTGTATGGAAGACTTTGTGATCCAAATATGCTATCCAAATGCCTACATGGATTAACACAGATTGCCAATGAGTCCTTTAATGGGATGATTTGGTGAAGATGTAGAAAAGAAACCTATTTAGGTCTAGAAAGCCTAAAACTGGGGATAATGGATGCTATATTGCATTTTAACTGTGGTAACACAGTGGAAGCAGAGATCCTGCACAGGATGAAAATTGTACCAGGCAAATATACAATGTCAGGAGTTCTGAAATCAGATGAGTCACGGCTATGTCACAGTATAAAGAGCAGCACCGCAGAACAAAAGCAGCGTAGAAGATAACTTAGAGGCCAAAGGAAGCTTAAGGAAGATAGAAATATTGAGGAAGTGGGTCCTACTTATGTAGCAGGGATGTTCTAGCTGTTTAAATTGTGAGTACAGAACTGCAGTTATACCATAAACTTTACTTCCTCGTTTTCTCAAAACTAAAAATATGTACATTTTGTGACATTCAGAATCAAAAATGATATACTAAAAATTAAGAGAACCACTAACTTTATATACCAAATTAATCAGAATAAAACAAGGAATGTTATGAAGCAGAATGGTTGAGCTAAATGTTCTGAGAAAAAAAATATGTTCAGTTGTAAAAAATAGTATAATTAAAAATAATGGCAATTTTACAATAAAAATCACAAATATTTGATAAGTTAATGGAAGTTAGCAATTGTGCTTCACAACATTTTGCATGTAATTAGAAACATTTCGGTAAAAGAATCACAATGATTGGTTAAAAATTGTGTTTGATATGAGGTTTACAAGAAATTTGCTTTTTTTTTTTACACAAAAAATACATTTTACAATGATGTAAAATCCAAATTTAAATTTTGAGTACCATAAAAAATATATTTGACTGAAAGATCAACGTGGCAAAAAAATTATTGTGTTTTACCAAAAACTGTGGATTTTTTGACCAAACGAATATGTGTACCTTAAATGTTTTATTTTTTGTTGGTCAGTTTTCTGTTGACCAGCCTATCAATATTTGCGGTGATATTTTGTGGTATGTTGATTCTAAGCAGTGCATTAAGATTTTCATCAGAGAGGTTACTTTGATGTCCAGGGTTTCTCAATTTGAAACCGGACAAGAGCTGCCCACACATATAAATAGTACCGAACATACACAAGGTGCATGAGCGCGGAAATCGTAAACGAGGAAGAGATTGGTAAAACCCTACCAAAGCCACCTTGTTATTATACTTCCACTTCAATTCTCTCACACACTGTAAGTCAATAATATATAATTGTAAGTCTGCAGAAACCGAATCAACATTTACTACGAATGGTGTAGCAAGTATATCAGATTGTATTTCTAGAGCTTGCAAGTCCAGGAAAGGTCATTCAAAGTGTTCACTGTCAGTCATGTCTTCACCAAGAACGCGTATACATCTATCGCTGTGCCAAACGTTGAAACCCCACTGCTGTGACGTCACCGGTCGCTGCTCGACAAGCGAGCTATTGGCTCCTCTACTGTCCACCGTTCTAAAGTAGTGTACCTGCCGGTGCCTGTTTTAAAAATATGTGTGCCCTGACAATAATATTTGGAACCCAGCTTCACAATACCTGCCTCTTTGGCTCGGCACTAAACTCGTCGCTTAAGGCAATTGCATAAATTCATGTTGCTACTTAAAGCAACAACTGATTACCGATATGAAGTATTTGAGCTGTAAAGGGTAAACATAAGGTCCACTTAGGCGCCATAAACATGTCACGACAGACGTTCTCCAGATGCAGTACTCTTGCTTACCAGACTAAGTGAGCAATTGGCTCTTCTCTTGAACAGAAGGAGGAAACAAACAAATTCTTGTTCTTTATTTAACGTAATTACTTTATCACTATCTTGGCAATAATTTGCTTTACAGTACTATGTAATTTCAATGCAAATATTGATCTCTATCCTCCTCGTGAATTAATTTTTGCGAAACAGAATATTTGGAGGCAGTGTAAGTGATTTTATTAGAGACGAATTCGCATCACGCCCGGCGTTTCCTGCCACCGATAACACAATATAACAATACTGCTCGACTCCCATTGGTTGAAGGTCTCGTGGCGCTTAAGGAGAAATATCATCTCATTTGAAAGTAGTTTTAGGGCCATATCAGTGTTACATAATGGTATAATCTATAACATATGATAATATATAAAAACTTGCCCAAAATAACACCGAGAACACTTGCTATGTTGTGTGGGATGTCAAATTGATCGGTTTTCAAATAGGAACCCCTGTCCGGAAATGCACGGTTTGGACGCAGGAGAGCGTCGAAGTTTGAGAGCGAACGGTTGCGACAATAATTTGTTAAGAATCGTTTTGGTATCTTAACACGGAAGTTAGGCAGCGCTTTAGCCATCTGTGCACTTTGGATGAACGACCTGAGCATAATAACATTCCTGCGCATGCGCTACATTCCTCCATAGAGTCCTTGGTGTGCACCCTACTGCGTTTGCTGTGTAGTTTCCAGTATAGTAACGTTTTAACAGCAGTGCGACATGTACCAGTACACAGCTGTGGAAGTGGCCGATATGAGCTCCAGCACATTTTGATGTACAAAATATGCAGAATAACCTCAACACCGCATATTTCAATCGCTCGATTGGTAGAGGTGGACCAGTTCCATGGCCGGTACGGTCGCCAGATCTGACACCTCACTACTATTTTCTGTGGAGTTGTATGAAGAGTACGGTGTATGGCATTCCTGTGACATCAGCGGAGGATCTTATGGCTCGAGTTCACGAAACGATTGAAAATCTTCAAAGACAACCGCACGTACTGAGTCATGTGCATGAGGCTCACCACCGCCGATATAGGCTCTGCAATGACGTAGGAGGCAGCTTGTTGTTGGGTTTATTGACGAAATGTGATCGCACATCCATCTCATACTTCCATGCGCTACAGCGTCCAAACCGCGCGTTTCCGAACGGGGGTTCCTTCTTGAAACCCGATCAGTTTTGTCCTCCCTCACATCATACTAAGCGTTGCAGGGTATTTTGGAACGTCCTGTATATGTATACTATATAACATTTTGTTTACTTTTAGTATTATGGTCATTAATGCGATTGTTCTGATAACTAAATGATTATAGACCAATAAGTTATCGGAACAAATATGACAAATAATGGAAACAGTAGCTTATTTCCTCAAAGCGGATTCAATTGTTGTACGTTATACAGTTCAACTGCCAATGCATTGGTACGTCCTTAAGTGGTGGCAACAATTTTAGATTCTTTCTCTAAGTCTACTTCAGAGAAAAATATTTGGTGTAGTATTGTGGCTGTTGTGCATTTTAACGTTAAGGGTAGCTAATTTCTGGCTATCATTCTCCCTACAAGATTAAGTCTCTAATCATATAACATTGGCCATTCCTCACAGCAGAATTGATTAAGAGTGGCGATTTCTCTTCCCTTTCGCTTTATACCGTATATGATAACGCAAATTTCTTCGTTTTTGTTTCTTGGAAATTGGGTAGGAAAAAAAATCACTGTAGTCATAAGGAAGAATAGGTCATCTTTGGCACCCGAGTGTGCCGAAGAAAGTACTACTTGATACTTTTGAGAGCTGCCTTGAAGATATTGCGGAAAAAGAGAAAACTCTAGTAATATGATTCCATGATATACATACCTAACTTTTGGAAGCCGATTTCTCTGAGCCTTTTACAGCCTATATGAACGCGATAACCAGCGCTACTGATTGTGAGTACCTTCGAATGGGCCTCAAAATACACAGCTTTTAGGGTGAGCTTTTTAATAATAATCTTTAACACCCGTTCTGACTACATAAGCGGTGGACACTGATGATGCATGAAATCAAATGCTATTTGGATTTTTTTTTGGGGGGGGGGCAAGGAAACGTTCCAGGCCTAAATTTAGGGTTATCCTCCCTCCCCCCGGAACTTTTCAGTTATGAGAACTAAGGTAATTCTGTAAAAAAGAAACCTCAGTCAGGCAGGACGATTCTGGCGGTATTTGAACCGCGGGCCTCCCAAATGTGAGCCCTTAATGGGTAAGATTCTGAGGTACTTTTAAGTGTGGTACGTGGTGTCAAATGGAACAAAGTTTGCACATAAACTTCACAGCAGGATCATTGCAACTCGTGCGCAGTAATGCCTTCTGAATGCCTAAAAATATACCATGCTTTCACAAATGTAATACTAGTTAAAAGCAAGAGAAGTTAACGGACACGAATCAAAGATTCTAACAGCGGGAATTTAAGAATAGCTGATTAACCAGCTGTTCTGGAGGGCACGTATATATAAAGGTAGAGTAAATTCAGGTACCTCCGTGATATCAAGCTAGTCTATGATAGTTCGTATTTCTTCTATCGCGGAGGAGCTAAGTCTCTAGTAATTTTGACAATAGATGGCAGATGTATATTACTTCCTTTGTGCTCTGACCTTGCTGTTGTGGCTGAAATTTGCTTTACGCCTTTACAGCTCACGTAGCAGATGGTTTGGTTGTGCTGTGTACTGTCTTTGTGGTTCTAATTTAGTAACCAGTTAAGAATATTAATATTTCTTTCAAAAATAGAATTCTTCTGATTATTATTTCTACACCTATTCACTGTCTCGGACATATCTTACTTTTACAAAATTACGTTAATTTCATGTCATATTTTATGAACAAATATTTCAACTTGAATTCCATAATTTTTTATACTATACTTCTCTCAGATACTTCTTTGCTTTTCAACAGTTGTTGAGTTAAGCGCCAAAAATTTACATTTATCATAATTAAAATACCTTAGTATTACGGAGTAACCTGAATCTACCCTAAAGACATTTTAAAGAGAAAAAATTAAAACTTTTGTTTTTTAATGAAGAATTCCATAAATTTAGTTCGGTGTACTCTTAAAGTAAAACGTATAATCACACCTAATTACTAAATACGCAGCACAATAAACTATGTGATCAATTGAACTACAGGAATATTGTACATACAAATGTGTGATAATTATAGACCGCATATGTTGGTAGCGCTGTAGATTTGCAAAGTGATTTTTTGTTGCGAAAAACAGTCGTGAAATATCAACTTCAATACACGGTTATTATAGCTTAACTAATCGTTTAAAAAAGTGTGGACGCAGTGGCCCATTCCCCATTGGTCCAGCGTGGGTTAACATGAAAATTGCATGTTCGAACGAAGACAAATAAGTTAACATAATTATGCGTTTAAAATTAGCGGCAATATAATCGGCTACATTAATCAAGGAAGATGGAGAGAGATAAATAACGAGAGAAAGGAGCAAAGAAAAAACAAATGTGTTGAATTGAATTCCTTGAACTGCGTGCTAAGGGAGAAGTATTCAGTGCTTATGCCGTGTATGGAAAATGCTTAATAATGCACCTGTAGTTGCAAAACTGTGGACGTAATGTTGTTTTAATAGTAAGACAGATAACCGGTTTCGCGGCGCCAACAAATGGAACTTTTTTCTTGTTTTATTGTTGGCGGCCCTTGACATCAACTGAATGACTGCGCGCAGTCAGACCAGCACATTAGCTGCAAGTGCAGGAAGACTGAGCGCGTCTCTAATCAAGTATGCCTTTTCTAATCTTTTCACATATGTGATGCCTAAGGCTACCATTTTTATGTAATGCCAACATGTAGAATATGTACATATTTATGTAATAGTATTAGGTGAAATATTTACTATTACATGCAAAGTTTTAAACTATGTAATATTAATTTAATTTTATAGAAATAATGTATTAAACATTACACTACTTGAAAATCCCAACTTTATTAATCGAGATAAGTGCGCCAAATAAGGACATGATAAAGTTTGATTCAATGTTAATTCATACCGGGCCAAAGGGAGCGCCGTGGCCAGCGGTTAGATTCCTTATTCCTATATCTTCTTCGTATTAGATGAGATAAACATTTGCAAAATTACCTTAGTGTTTATTTCCTCGAAGGTGCAAGGAGAATATGGGAATACAGTAGGCTTTGAGCGATAGTCAAATCTTTTAAAGCTTTTAAATTTCGTTCTCTTTGTACGGTTAACATAAAAAAAATGAATAACGATGTTCCAGAATTATAAGTTCCCCAAAACTCACACAAATAATCTGGAATATCTCCGAAATGGTTCACTCTACAAAAAAATTATTGAGACGTAAATTGTGTATTTTGGCAAAATCTACATTTTTGTATTACTAAAATTTGGTCTATCTCTTACGGTTTAGCAGTTATGCAAAAGTCATTCAGAGTAAATATGACTTCATGGGCTATAGCCTGAAAATTCAACATATACATTTCATTTGTCATACAAATATCTCAAACATGTCATTTTAATCAAAATCGTTAGAGCCATTTTCAAGAAAATAAAATTTTCCATGTAAAGGGTAGTTTAGGGTGGAGCAATTTTCTTCAAAATCTTCGTGTCGCATCCTTGAAATACATTAAACGTAAATACCAACTTTGGTTTTTAACCGACGTTTCGTTTTTGAGTTATGCTGTCCACAGACTGACAGACACACAGACAGACACATACATTCAGACAGGTACACAGACAGACAGACAGACAGACAGACAGACAGACAGACACACACACACACACACACGCACGCACACACACGCACGCACGCACACACACACGGACGTTTTTCTAAAAATGCTTTTTTTTCATTCAGGGGCCTCAAAACATATTTCCGGTGAAATCTCAACATCGAATTTTTGGGTGGAATACAATGCTTCCTCTACTTTGCTATACGTAGTAGAGAAAGTAAAAATGCGTGATATTTAGGTACCTGGAGTTTGTACCACGGTATATTTGGGGCATCCATAGCAGTACACATGTAACAGAAGGATGCATTCCTTGCACTTGCAGACTGTTACATTTGAGATAGAAGGACTTGCTTTTTAGTGCTTTATTCCTAGTATGCAGGGTAGTGCACACATGTTGGTAAAGTTGTGGTTTCATTGAACATGTGATCTTGTTATTACAAGCTTTGTAGAAAATCACTGAATGAATCATCAATTGTAGCCCAGGACTTTAACTTTGACGATAATTTTGCCGCTATAGGGGTCATCACAGGTGAAATTCAATCAAGCACCAAACGTACAAACCCAAGCTTGCTTTGTTAAGCTTTCATGCTGATTAACACAAGAAAAACAGAGCAGGTTTTCAATTGTCACGGAATAGACAGGCCGACAACAATTGAACCGGTAATATATTGTCACGAAAGAATCTTTTATTGTGATCTCCTAATGCTTCATCTATTCATCAATTCAAACGTAGAAAGCTCAATTAACAAGTGTACGAAAGATTTTATACATATTGTGTGTACAAAGATTCTTGGATAATTTGCATACCAGATAATTGAGAGTTGCTGTATTTGAGTCACGAAAAAATACTTTCTTTTATAGTAAGAGGAAAAATGTGTTATTTTACATAAATAAGATAAAAATATTAAAAAAAAAAAATGTTACTATGTTCAAATATGTAAAACATGTAACAGTAACACGTCATTATATGATAGCTAAGGTTCTAGTTCATAAACATTTTTAATTACGCATAACCAAAGGGAAAGGATATGCATTTACATACGAATCCTAGCTCTATTGACGGTCATGATGAAGAAGATAAGAAGAAGTAGTAGAAGAAGAAGAAGAAGAAGAAGAAAAAAGAAGAGGAAGAAGAAATAACATTTACCATTTTGTAAATTCTCTTTGTTATGCGGTACTCCATAAGAAGAACAGAACTGGAACAGCGGTGTTTTAAGCTGTGCGAAACTTTTACTGCCTTCAGTTTCTGTGGATAATGTGGTTTCTTTTCTTTACTCAACTGCTATAAACAGGTTTTCGCAAGTGGTAAGAGCATGTACACACCTTAGCATAAAATAAGGAAATGTGCACTGCATTTTAAGTGGTGACTTAGTGGCCTCCTGAAGCCGCATAGGTTCTGGTGGTGTAAGACATGCAGTTAGCGCACTTGCCGTGGTACCTCAATGTCAAGTCATCAAAGTGAAACGAGTGTATTATTTGTTCAAAACCTCTTAAACCATTTGGTACAAAATATAACAGGGTTCCAGCGAGTTGGAGCTGGGAAAATCTGTGGAGATCGCATGTCTGGTAATTCATATTGTGACAAATGACAAAGATCCGCCAGGTTACTTTTCTATCACTTCATTATCTTCTAAACTTTTATCACTAAGACACTGCCTTCTTCTTGGCGTTAACAGAGAACAGTCCTTTGGACTATCACAAGTCACAATGTTTACTTCTCATGACCTTTTTCGGTCCTGTTAGTGTCTTTCTTCACTTCCTCTGACTCTCATGCCCTAATTACGACGCCACAGTCACTCGCGACGCTCGTTGAATCTTACGATGCACCATCACGACGACACACACGCACAGCTGACACCCTGAACGACTCATGCCCTCTAAACTCACTGCTCTGTTCTTCTCTGGCCTCCTAAACATACTGGGAATGACGTCACACGGGTCTTTCTAGAGTTCCTCACTCACGCACCGGAAATGACGCAGCTAGAAGTCTCGTGAACGTTCTTGACACCCCCTTTGTTTCTCAAAAAATAAAACGACAAAAAAATAAGCTATAAGTGACTGGATTCGTTTTCAACAAAACTATAAGTTTTTAAATTATTTTGCATTTTATATCTAAAATGCTATTCTTTAGTATTTTGTTTAAAAATGTATTTTAGAATGTTATATTTTGCATAACTCTACCTTTGGGTACTTACTGTCAGGTTCACATTTGATTAATAAATTGTCTAAACTGAAACGAAGTTTTTTATTAATTGGCATATTCTTGCGCTGTGCATTTTACTGTGCAAGATTCCTATTTTCTTTTTTGGATATCAGTCTAGTAATAAATATTGTTTTAAGATGTATGTGGGACATCTAACAGGGTTAGAGGAGATTGTTCAAAATTGCGCAAATACAAAATTATAGTCTGGAAGCTACATTTTGATCAGGGAACAATCAGGGAAGTTAGGTTCAGGTTTTTACTGGAAACCCTCTATTAGTTCGTGCAGTAAGCGGTTCTCAAAGGGAATTCCGCGGCGCTGAGACTGCCTAAAATTTGAAATTACACATACACAGAATGTTCGAAAATTCCTATTACAAATTTCTAGAGTAGTAACGCTGAACCTTTTTTGCCCTCCGGTGTGCCAGTTACAGTTCCACTTGCTATTTCTGTCTTGTGTACCAACAAACAACGAACAAGACACCCTTCTTTGAAATGCAACTTTCAAATTAATCTTTAGGAGTATTATGTATAAACAAACTGCAGTGCTAGTTCTGCATTGTTATTGTACAGATGCCTAAGACTTATTTCAGGTATGTATAAAAGCTATGTGGGGATCAGAAGTAAACATAAAGAAAAGCAAGACGTTCCATTAAGCATGAGTCTAGATATTAACCGCCTACGAGTTAATGCCCTTTTTCTGGTTCGGAGCCACTGAATACAAGGCACTAGCTACTGATTCCAACCAAAGTAGTGACTATTTTAGTTCATGTATCACTCAATAGACAATCACAACATTCAAGTGCAGGCAGGATCGACCTCACAGGCTCCAATGAATACTGGCCGAAATTAACTGTTGATTTCCTATGGGATCCACCACTTTACAAGGTTGGTACTGCAACCATAAAGGTTTTGGACTGATGCATGGACAAACATATTGAAATATTGCTCTAGTAGATAGTTATGGTATCTACTCTTATAGTCAGTAAGAAAATGTGCATTATCTCGAAGACATGAACTTTCATTAAGACCAAAGCATTGGTTTTCGAAAATAAAAAATTTAAAATTGTGGCACTTCTACAGAAAAGATAGACTCAATTACTTATCAGCAATCAATGAAAAGTTTTCTTACCTGATACAGATTTCTTGTTTACTTTCTCTATTACGTATGTGTAGTAAATAGGGGAAGTATTGTATTCCACCCTAAATTTTTGATGTCGAGATTTCGCTGAAAATATACTTTTAAAGATCCCGAAAAAAAAAAAAAAAAAAAAACCATTTTTAGAAAAAGGTCCGCGCACGCGTGTGCGTCCGTGAACATCATAACTCAAAAACGAAAAATTGGTTAAAAACGAAAGTTGGTACTTAAGTTCTAATGATACGACCAGAAGTTTTTCAAGAAAATTCCTTTTCCCTAATCTATCCTTTACGTGGAAAATTTTGATTTTCTCGAAAATGGCTCTAATGATTTTGATTAAAATGCCACATGTTTAGTATATTCTTATGGCAAATGAAATCTATATTTTGAATTTTCTGGCTATAGCCTATTTAGTCCTGTTTACTCGTGATGACTTTTGCATAGCTGGTAAACTGTAAGAGATAGACTAAATCTTATTATACAGAAATGTAGATCTCGTTAAAACACACGAGTTATGTTAAAATGCATTTTTTTGTGGAGTGAAACATTTCGGAGATATTCCTTGTTATTTGTGTGAGTTTTGCAATACTTTCTTCTCAAACGAAGGTTCTTATTCACCTTTTTATCTATTGGCCGTGCAAAGAAAGCGGCATTTAAAAGTATTAAAAGATTTGATTATCGCTCAAAGCCTACTGTATTCCCATATTCCCTTTTCACCTACAAAAAATAAGCAATAATATAATTTCTGCAAATGTTTATCTCGACTAACATGAAGATAGAGCAATAAGAGTTTGTAAGAATAGTTAGTACAAACCACGTAACCCCGTGGCACAGCAGCCCATCCGAGCCAAGACCTATCGCCCGACCGCTGCGTCCCCCACCTCTGCTCACCACAGGCATCATGAATGGGGTGTAGCACTGTAGGTGGAACGTGGTCAGCGCTCCAGTCTCTCCCGGACGGTTATGTGGTCTTCTCAACAAAGGACCGCTAATTTTCAATCAAGTAGCTCCTCAATTGGCCCCTCAGGGACCTAATGAGTCTGAATGCATCCCGTGCCAGACCACCCAGTGAAAAAATCCCCACGCCGGTACCGGGGATCGAATCCGGGTCCTCCGCACCAGAGACAGGCGCACTGCCACTGCGCTACGGAGGTAATAAAATTGTACATATGTACACGGGTAGAGAACGACATGGAGTGCAAAATATCAGATATTTTATTTAGTAAAGCTGATGACGCACGTCGTCGATATGATATAGGTATACCGAAAGGGTAAGTTCAACATGTAATATGAAATTTTGGTTGAATGAGACAAATACGCGACACAAGACGTAGCGTTATTCAGCGTCAGTTCCCGGCTTCTGATCAACATGTCATCATTTAACTATGGGATTAGAGGCATTGATAACGAACACATACATAAATACTTATAATTAATCCCAAATTATCAAAATGTATATTTATTACGTCATTTTTATCTTGTTCTACAATTTTGTGTGTTAGGGCCTTTTTGTTTCATTTTACGTCATTATTTTGTCATCTTCAAAATGCAGTACGTACATTTAAACTAGATAACGTTTGCAAGCCCATATTATGGACCTTTCTCGTTTTCAAAGTAGTGCACATTGCACACGAGCCGCTGGAACTTCGTATTTATAGGCAAATCCACTTTCTAGTGCGTTTGGAAAGAACACATGATTTTCTAGAACGTTCTCAAAATATAAACCAAAATAAATAAAAAGTTCATTTATTCGCAGGCGTGATTTTGACCTTCGAGCACGTTAAAGGTTGCGCAACTACAGCACGTTAACAAGGGGCACCATCGTAGCCCCAATCGGCGAGCTGGAGAATGCGTTGCCAGCACCTGCATTTCGCATCGTCTGTAAAATACAGGGTTGCCTAGTTACCAATCCGCAGGATGAGAAAACTTACAGTGTATATGTGTGTGCGCGTGTTTGTATGTGTGTGTGTGTGTTTGGGTTTGTGTGTTTGTGTGTGTGCGCACGCTAAAGACATAACTCTTTTTCTTTTGTCCATACAATCGAATAACAAATACTAGATTATGTCAGGTATCAGTGACAATATTAGTAGATTATTAAAAACGTTTTATGCATGTTATAAAATTAGACACATAGTCGTACGAAACATGAGTATAATGGCAATCAAGATGCTCGTATGAAAATTATAAAACTGGCTACCACTTGTTTCATAAAATATTCTCGCTTGTTAATTGCTGCCATTATGCTCTCGTTGTACAGTACACCCACTTCTACATTTTTTTTAAATTAACGTCCTCGAACGCAATGCCATATCGGACGGTACTAACTTCTACATCAGTTATATTCACACACACACACACACACACACACACACACACACACACACACACACACACACACACACACACACACACACACACACACACACACATTAAGGTATAACTTTGTGTACACTAATATCAATACATTAAAGAAATCTCAGTTTAGTCCCGTTTTTATAAATTTTAGTTATTTTATTGGCGTGTTTTCAAACATCTTTAGTCATCACTATCCAGACTGTTCAGCACGTGTAAAGGATCTTGCCCAAGTCAGCACGGGCATTAAACTCTAAACAATTCAAGAAATGTTATTTTCTAATTATGTCACCGGCAACCTTGAGTCAGCTTTGTTTTTGTTTTTTTCTTTCTTTTTTTTTGGCAGGTACGGTTGATTGGGCTTTCTTAGAAACGCGTAGCTGTGCTGTAGGCATGTCACCGCTTGGCAACGCTGGACATGCCCTAATCTTCTTCATTATGTTACACTGAATTAGCACTCGATTTGCTTAGCAGCAGTAGTAGCAGCAGCAGCAGCAGGCGCAGAAGGAAAGCAGCAGCTGTAGTAGGAGAGGTGGTGTGGTGTGGTGTGGCACTAGTTAAATTGCTAGCTTCCGCCCTTCATGCCCGCCACCTGCTTGTCCAGCTGGAACTCTTTCTGAACATATGCTATGTGTTTGACATAACCTGTTGTTTACCATCCTATTGCAATAACTGCACTATATCCACTTACTTCTATCTTTCCGTGTTTTACAGAATAAATCAATAAGATGCATTATAGCAGTTGTATTAACCCTAGAACCGTACACCAGTCACAGAGACCCTGCATCTTTTGTTTCTCTCTGCACATGCGCTGGACAACCTACCCAGGCCGCTCCCGACAATGTAAATCAAGTATTCAGTGAGACTTACTAAAGAACGGATATTGGAAATTCTAGCACTTTATTGGTTAGATAATTTGATATAACTAATACAGGATCAGTGCGACCCTGATGTACGGTTTTAGGAACCTTTCTGCAGAAACAGAGTGAGTAAATAAACGTGAAAATGATACGTAGAAGTGATATTTATACAACTGATGAGCAAATATGGGCAGCATTGTTGGAGGAAGTGAATAGTGAGTGTGAGTTAACTGATTTCCCAGATGAAACGGACTCTGAAGGTGACGCCCCTCCAGAAGCTATGGACCACGCTGAAAGTGACCAGTCTGCATACGATTCTTCAGAAGGCGATACAGAAACAGTGCAATGTGTAGTTCAAGGTACAAATGGTCATCGCTGGAGCATAAAAGTCCTTGCTAAATGCAAGGGTGTTCCATTTGCCCTATTCTAAAGACAGAAAAACATTTTTTGTGTGTGAGAAATGCAGGAAACATGCTACTGGATTAATATAATTTCTGTAACAGTTTGCAGGTCAATGTGACCTAGTGTACAACTCGTGTAACGGTTCTTGAGGTGTATGTTTGTAGGGTTAAACACAGAGAGTACGTATAGGTTACATTTGAGTTATGGTTTTCACCAGTACTTTTTTTTTAGTGTGCTTACGAGCAAAACTTCAGGAGGGGCAAACAACTTTCAGCACACTCGTTGCAGCATACTAACGTTCACAGTTACAAGAACTTCATAACCTGTGCTCAGCTACAATAAGCGATAGAATGATTTATAAATGATGTTCCTGCTCGTTTCCGCATGGGTATGAGGTCGAGAGACACAAAGCAAGGGGTCGCGCCAGTTATCTGTGAGTGAATAGGAATGGTCTGAATGCAGCGAAAATACTTGTGAATACATTTCAAGACGAACGGTAAAAAGAATTTTCAGTTAGGCGTAGAAAAAGAAACAGAATTAGTCGATGAAATGGACTTACCGATGATCATTTTCCGATGCGAACATCTTCAAATGGACCACAAGTTTATGCAGCCTGCTTTTGCTTGACTAATACGACGTTCACAGCAATGCAGAATAGGTATGTAACACAGATACTGGGGGAGCTATCCTGACTATCTATTAATAAACATACCTCCAAATACAAACTAGCAACTTCAATCTTGAGATCGTTATTTCTTCAGGATGTATATGATACGGGAAATATCTCACAATGTGGTTTTGGAAGATTCGTCCAGCTTTCTGCAACAGCGAGAGTATTTAGTGTTTAAAAAGTTCCTGTTGAGAATACACATGAGTATGTTTGGGTGTTAACTGGATTAGCAAAAGAAGAAGAAAACATTTTCAAAACACCACTGCTTATTCTTTAAAATATCTATAAGGCCACTGTAATAGGTGAAATATGGTATCACTTATCCTATGTGAATGGCGCACTCTAAAAGTTGTGAAAAATATAACTTCAATGAATACAACTGTTACAGTGAGCATGTTTAGGAGTGAGGTAATACAGGAGATCCTCAACTATAAGAATCCACTGCATAAGTTACAAGAAAAACGATTTGCTGTCCGTTTCCGTAACGCAATGTAGCGTCGAATTTTTGTTTCTGGCGGTAAATACCGACGGCCAGGCCGAAGAAACGATATGTGGTTACCCAGTTTGATATTTTGAATATATTACAAAACAGCAATGCAATATCTTTATTTGCCCTTGCCGAGTGTTTGCTTGTTAGTGGTTGACTTCTATTTACACACCACTAAATAATACTTGAAGATTGATTTGTTGCATTGTTTACAAATGCAGTTCTTCTTGGGGTCGTGATATCCGTTTTGGCATATCCTCCCATGGAAGCCATGGGCGGCGAAAGGTGTGTACAGGTGGCAGTCGTTTCCAGGTGTCAGTTGTCATCGCTTCTGTTTCCATGATTTCTTTCTATACCTCATTGGCTTTGTTCTGTATCTCTTCGATGGCGGTTTGGATGTCTGTGTCTCTGGTTATTCTAAGCAATGTCTAATATCTTCTACGAAGAAGGATTTCTGCGTTGTTGTGTAGGCATAGCTACTTCTTGTGAACTTTGAAATTGACAGAGCTTTTTTTAAGAATCTGGCTTTGACGCTCTCCAGTTTCTTGAGCTTTCCACTGTCAGATAGCTCCATTAATTGCATTTCATATGTAGCAGCTACCATACATTTGAGTTTACAAATGCAGGTGAGAAAATCATATAATAACTTCATTAATCTCCCTCACACTGAGCCTGCCAAATGACCCATAATAACAAATATATTTATAACGTAAAATATAAATATAATCTAACATAAAATACTTGATGCATTACATTCACACGGTGTTCTCTACTCCCTCTTCTACAAACCTTAAAGCTCATTATTCTAGAAACTTATTATTAATCCAGAGAAACTTTCCATTCACATTTACACATTTCGCTTTGGGTAAGTATGTAAACTTGTAGTGAGATTCTTAAAGAGTGTGTCACAATGTGATGGCCTTGGAATTCCATGGTGTTTGCATCACCGCGAGAAAAGAGTAAATAACTACTTCCCATTCAGAAAACTATAACTATTTAAAAATTAAAATTCAAACCAATAACAACAAATATCTCGGAAATAATAAACTCTTAAGTTTCCTTTAACTAGATCTACATTTTTTATACAGTAAGATATTGTCTAGCTCTTGCGGTATACCAATTACCTATAGAAAAATCATTTACAATGATAGCACGCCAGAGGTGACTCCCAGAAAATTCAAGAAATACGTTTAATATGTTATGAAAGTAACTTAAACACAGCATTTTAATCAATAATCTAGAGCTTTTTAACAATTTTCCATGTGAAGGGTAATTTAGGATGGGAGGATTTTCTTGAAGACCTTCCTATCACATCCTTGGAAGATGGTGAACTTAAATACTAAATTTTGTATTTAAGCGACTATTCACCTTTGAGTTATACTGTTCACACACACAGAGGCGCGCACGCGCGTACGTTCTTCTATAAATGCCTTTTTTTTTTGGATTCTGGGTATCTCGCAGTATTTCTGGCGAAATGCAATATTTCCTCTACTTACGTCAGATAAACACACTAAAGTAAGTAGTAAATAATTACATAAAAATATATAACATTTAATATTCCATTTTGAACTCCAAAATTGAAAAGCTTATTTGGCCATAATTAATAATAATAATAATAATAATAATAATAATAATAATAATAATAATAAGAATAATAATAAGAATAATAATAAGAATAATAATAAGAATAATAATAAGAATAATAATAAGAATAATAATAAGAATAATAATAAGAATAATAATAAGAATAATAATAAGAATAATAATAAGAATAATAATAAGAATAATAATAAGAATAATAATAAGAATAATAATAAGAATAATAATAAGAATAATAATAAGAATAATAATAAGAATAATAATAAGAATAATAATAAGAATAATAATAAGAATAATAATAAGAATAATAATAAGAATAATAATAAGAATAATAATAAGAATAATAATAAGAATAATAATAAGAATAATAATAAGAATAATAAGAATAATAAGAATAATAATAAGAATAATAATAATAATAATAATAATAATAATAATAATAATAATAATAATAATAATAATAATAATAATAATAATAATAATAATAATAATAATAATAATAATAATAATAATAATAATAATAATAATAATAATAATAATAATAATAATAATAATAATAATAATAATAATAATAATAATAATAATAATAATAATAATAATAATAATAATAATAATAATAATAATAATAATAATAATAATAATAATAATAATAATAATAATAATAATAATAATAATAATAATAATAATAATAATAATAATAATAATAATAATAATAATAATAATAATAATAATAATAATAATAATAATAATAATAATAATAATAATAATAATAATAATAATAATAATATATATTAGATGTTTCAAAATTAAGATGATATAATCGTATAGTAGGTAGTTACAGATAGTATTTGTCTTTGTTTAAAATAATCCTAGCTGCCAGATTAATAGAGAGAAGATCCTGATTTTCACTATACAGAATTAACAGATGCTATTTCAGTTTATGTGTTCTGACATTTCTTTTTTCAGGTTTTCACTTTATTAGTTTTACATCTTTTTGAACTGTACCGATTTTATCAAACTGTTCATGTCAAATATTTACAAAACTATTTTATATGATTTTATTAGAGCTTTTTTTTTTTACAGTAAAAGATCTGATGATCTCACCAACATACGCTTTAAATTGACCGGATGCAGTGGTGATTTTGTAATGGGAAAGTTCAATAAAACGTTGGTTATTCTTAATTTTTACATTTATTCCCTGTCAAATGAAATTCCATTATAGCGGCAATTTCAGACATAATTCACAATTTTTATTTTCTAAATGCGTGTAAAATAACGTTTTAAACCCATACATGTAAACGTTGAAAAATGGGCAGGAATTAAAAAATATATATATTATAAAACTAACAAAATAAGAAATCTTGAAAAACACAAGACACGTAATTTGTAATATTGTTTGCTATTTGGGCACATTAAAAATTAGAATTTTCTCTCGGTTAATTTAATTGCAGCGATTTTTAAAAGTGAAGACGAATACACTGAAACAGCCAGTGTGTGCTTAATTATACTTCATAGAACAGTAATCTAAACTTTCCTAATAATTTAATAATTTTCTCTCAAATTCACCAGAATCTTTGTTTATTCTATCTCGTGCTCCATTAAGGAGACCGAAAACTGAAATTATGATGTAGTAGATATACATAAACTATATACGGGAGGATTACAAAATGCTTTTACAAAGTTTCAGGATGGGTTCCTTATAGTGAAGCAAGAAAAAATGTTCATATAAACATATGTCCAAAAATGCTTTACGTTTGCGTTATTAATTTGTAAATTTATTAAGCGAAGTTTACGTTCAATGACTTTGCAGGTCCAATCCAACAACTTCATTTATCTACGTACTCATTCATAGAAGGCTATGGCTCATTGTATTTCACATAGATGGCGATGTGTTGCCATATACCTATACTTGTTTACATTTGTCATTTGTTCACATGTAATGAGTTAACTGCAAGTGTAACTATCAGTCTGTATTTAAAGTTTCAATTGTTTACATTGTTTACAGTGTTTTACAGATGTGACGAGTGTAGGTGTGTTTATATGCAAGAGGAGAACATTTTGAATATCTGATATGAGTTTGTGTTATACACTTCCTTGACAAGCTGACAATGCCAAAAAAATTGGCTGTCACTTTAAAATTCTTTCATTAATAACACTTTGAACTTCAATAAATCGAAAACGAGGGATGTTGGGACACAGGATTACATGTACTGTTTCCTGTTTCAGTGTGAGGAATTCGTCCACAAACTTTGAGAAATTATTTTAAATGACCTGTATAATTATGAAACTTAGTAGTGGTAATAATATTTATCAGTTAAATCAACGTTGAGAAGGTACTTCAACGAATTTTAATTCTGTTTACCAAAGAAGCACAAAACCAAAAAATTGAAGGTTTCCTTAATAGGTTTAAAAATATTGCGTAACAAACGTTTATAAGTGCAATATTGGCTACTACATTTGTTTGGAAATTTCAGTGCAATAAGGTTTTAAGGAATTATACCAATATTTCGTTAACTGAATCACGTACACAAAGATAATAGTGTAATCGGTCGATATTCGCAAGTACCCTGGGTTCCATAAATGCCGTCCCTACAGCTTCATGGGACATTTTACCAACCTCCTCAGTCGATGCGTACATAGCTGTCAAGGGGGAGTGTGGAGCGTTCTGCCTTTGTTGTTCGACCAAGGAAACCTAGCACTAAATTTTTAGCTCAAATGACATTTTCGGTTATTAAATTATATAAACATTCCATAGAAACCTGTGAATTGTTTTGGCGAAACATTTTTCCCGACCCACCATTCTTAAAAGCCTAGCGACATGTTTACGTCACCCGTGCGCTTCATTTTAACCACACTGTGATTCAGCGCACTTGCACTTTCCCCGCTCAGTTTTGCATTTCGTATGAAATTTATTCCTTACATTTCAGTTTTGCTCTGATATGTATGTAAAGTTGCATATATAATCTCAAATATGTTATCTAAAACTTCAAATATGCATTTAATGATTGCTTTATTCATTAGCTCACAAAAAAGAAAAGGAAAAAAAAAAATATTCTGAAAAGAAAAGGAATTTTAAGACCAACAGCTTCATAAAAACAAAACTGTATTTCTTTGCAAGTAATAACATCAAATTAAATCAAATATTATAATCCAATTTCACATTACTTAAGTATCAGAAAATGCCAGTAGCATAGTTATCTGAAAAATGTGAAGGCTGTTTTAAAAAACTGCACTTTTTCGCTAGTTAAAAGTATTTAATTCTATTATTTGAGAAACTGAGCTAGAACATTGAGTTTTTGTACAGTCTGTATTTATTCATATTATGTGTGGCAGTTTTCAAATAAACAGAGGTAAAGTTGAAAAAGTTAGAAAATTTGGTCCCTCTATCTCTTAACTGTGGCTGACGCGGTATATGCAAATATTGTTGAGGTGCATCAGGGAAGAATTGTGGATATGTGGAAGCCAGTTGGCCATTTGAAGACCTTGTTATATTTATATTCGTATGTGAATAACCTAGAACTGTGCACGTAAAACACGACGCCACTGCGTGCGCGAAAAGGTAAACAGATACACACGCCTCATCCTTGCTATACGTACTCCACCTGTGAAGGTCAGTAAAATGGTTCCCGAAACTGCAGGAACGGCGTGTACCTTCAGAGCGCCGCACACCCATACGTTTCTGTCTACCTCAATATTTGTGCTCGAGATAGTGTGTCATTTGCATGTCGCCTGTTTCCAACCCGGTATCTGCGAGTATTATTACTTTGGTTCTTAAATACCACTACAGTTAATTAATTCAGAGTATTAGGACCAGTGATTAGTCTGTTATAATAGCACAACTATTGTGAGAATTTGATAGGCTTCAATTAAATATTATATATTTTAACTGGAAGATATGATTTGCCTTCCCAAAGAAAGTACATAAACCAGGCAAATAAAAAAGCATACTTAATTCTAAGAGGAACATTGCTGCTCCGCAACATTTATTTTCATAAACCAATGAGATTCCTGATGTTTCAGTTGATGGTGGTAGATTTTTCGTCACTTTGATCTGACACATTCCCAGACAGCCAGGCATCCCCTGAAATATTAACATGACATTAAACGAAAACTAAAAGGGCACTTTATATGCCTTGTTTCAGACCTTGAGGAACAAGTTCCTCATATTTGCATTATACTTGCACGGCAATGAACCAATACTTGGTTTCCCGCGTGATAATCAGTCACGCTAGGCACTAAATCACTGAGGATCAGCGTCCTGTAATTTTCTACTAGCACCCCATAAAGAAATTACAGTTTAGTGCAGTAGCCCAGCCTTTTGTATCTGGTTGTATTCCGCTTTTAATTGTAATGAAAAGGTATTTAATTCCTCCTGCTGAGATGCAGTGAGTTCCTATAGAATAATTTAAATAGTACTCGTGAAACAGGACTTTCGAAAAGGAATAAGCAGCATCAACTTCAAGAGGCCGACATCTGAGCATGCGTAGTATCGTGGAATTTGAACTAGTAAATTTCAAGTTGTCCATTGCTTTATTCTTGAAGTGGACAGTCGAGTACATCGAACAGTGTCGGTGTAATGCAGTGGTTTATGTTGGTAAGAAAATACTAAACCACGTCTGCTACGCTCCTTTCCTGGTTATAGCTATATTACTCTCTCCTTTTCTTCGCACCTGAACCTGAAATCAACCTCTGTTCTAGGTTAATGTGTGAGTATCAGACATTTGACATCAAACCAATACGGGAAGGATTCATTAAGGAGCAAGTGTGGGTAGTCATCACGAAACACGCCTTTCAGACACGGTGCAATGTTTCTGTATCCTACCCTTTAGCCCAGGACCTCTCAGTGCATTGCACTGTGCAAGGTGCAAAATGTGACTAGGAAAATTTGACCTTGGTACAAGCACCCAAACGCTTGTCTCGCTCGCTTTGTCGTCCCTCCCTTCTTCACTTTCATCACTGTTTCTTCCTCACTGCGTAAAGTTTACGTGCAATTCATAATGTTAAACTGGTTAATTTGTTGTTTATATACAAACATGGTATTTTGTTTCAATGATCTATAAAGCAGTGGTACAAACCTCATTTATGGATAAAGATACATTCACTTTAATTCTTCCTGTCTAGCGTCTCGTATGATTTTACCGTATGTTTTGCATGTACTCTGTTAATATCCCCCCTACAGATTTTCTGGGGGGATATTCTGTAGGTTAAGAGGTTTCCGTATGATAGAAGCCGCTTTACTGCTGTGAATATCTTAGTTGCAATGTCAGTTTAATTATAAAATGGGCTATACCTACTTATAGACTATGCTGCATTTTCAAGGAAATGTTTCTCATCCTCTTACATCAATTATCAGGAGATTTTTCAGGTGTTATTACTTATTAGGAATAGCCGAAGCGGTACGAAATACAAGTTATAAGGAAAAGGGAAATTCCACAAGATCCTCTAAAACATTGTAAATTAATTGCATGACGACTGCGGAGAGGTAAGATTGAATTTGGCTTATTCACCCCACATTCTCTTGTGGAGTGACGAAGGTTGTTTTGATGCAACAAGCGCAGTGGTGGCTTCGTTCCACTTGCGCGGTAATAATAATTTCTACGCTGATATTAACTATTTTGTTAATAGTACACAGGCTTTGTATGAAATAATTATTACAGCCACCTACAATGGTTAGGCGAATTAAATAATCTTCCTTTATCTTATGCACGTAACATTTTTACGCTGCCTTATGCTTAACACACTAAAATGTTTCTCTTTCAGCAAAGTTTCATTGCTGTTTATCCTTAAAATATTTTAAAACTATTTGATCAACATAATAAATTGTTTGATGTATAAGATATGAAAGAATATGCTAAACTACGTAAGCCTATAATGCTAGTTTTAATTTTTTTTGGCTCTTTCCCCTCTAAACGTCTTATTAACTAAAACGATGTGTTTGGGCTAAATTGAAAATTGAAATCGGCATATTAAACAGCAAACTTTCTTGTTTTTTGTAACTTACAAAGACTTCTCTTTGCCACTCTTCATGAAATAGACGTCCCGACGAAGCGATACTCGCCACAGAATGAGGTGTGTTGGAAGCAAAGGTAAAGCTGAACAGCAGTGAAGGAGGCGATGGCCGGTGGAGTGAGGCAAGAACGCGTTTCCGTGGAGTAGCCCTTTTGAGACGATTTTGCCATGCCTGAGCTAATGTTTCACAAAGTCAGTTATGTTCTTGCTGCGCTTCTGTATCATACTGCGTCTGTGGCCATGCTGCTAATCCCAGAATGCCTATAGTGTGTGACATTTAAGTTGAAACATGACCTTGTGGTGTGACCTGACGGTTCTAGGAGGGACGGGTTCGCTAATGACGGTCCAACTGCTGAGAAACACTGTCACAGTCACTCTTCACTGCCTAGTGTCTTAAAATCAGTTATACGTTTTAAATATGGAAAGGTTTCTACAGAAATGTGGAAAATATCTTGATATGTTTAGCCGTCCTTGCTTAGCTGGTTTTCGTATTGATACAAGTGGGCGTTGGGAAATAACTTTGCAACCTTTGCAATCCAGGATTTAAATAGCAAGTTTCAATAGTAAAGGATTTGAGATTAGATAGCTAAGGATTACCAGCTCCCCTGTGGAATATAGTTCTATCTCTTTCTATTTTCCATGCTTCAACTTAAATCTCACACGCTATAGTTTCGTAGTGCCTTTCTACTGTACCTTTTCTGCATAGTGTTTTTCCGTACCTTTGCATCAAGCACCGTAGTATATCATTGTGTTTTTATAGTACATCCTGAGACCATTTGCGACTTTCAGACACTTACACATTTTTATTTTTTGCGTTCGTAAACGTAAGCCGTGCATGCTTCTGGTATTTCAAACTGTCTCTGTCTGTACTGCGGATTTGGTCAATTGGTGCATAGTTCTCATGAAAATTCTGTGGGTTAAAACTACCAAATCAGAGCAGCGGTTCAACCAACCTGATGTTTGGTTTGACCAATTCACAAGAACCAAGTACTAGAAAGCATTGACACTCTTTAGTTGTTTCATAGCCAGGTGCTAAGTGATGCTAAAGGCCAAAGGACTTAATACCTCGGTCGTTAGCTCGCATCTCTTGGTAGGTACAGCGAAGGTCAGAAAAGCTTGAGTGGTTGGAATTCTTCCTAAATTAAAGAGTTCCAGATTGTGGATAGTTATGGCTAAGTCATACAAGAATAATCGTCAGAACCAAGGGGTTAGACTCGAAGCATAGCGTGCAGAAAAGTGGTGCATGTACACTTGTATAGTAAGAGAAAAATTACCTTGTGATTGACACACCCTCCTTTCAGGTAGACGCTGCAAAGGTCGCCATCTAGCTGACCAACCATCGCTGACCCGTGGGTTTGTCTTCCTGAAATAATTGGTCTGTGAGATAACAAGTCCTCCGAGCAGCGTGTACTAATTTCTGCCTTACTGAGTAAATTACAAAGGTGGTCAAAGGGTAACCATTCCAATAACTTTTCTACGTACTTGCTAGTTACATATCCATAAATTAATAATCGATGATAATCTGAGGAATAACACAATATTATTTAATAACCTCTGAAGTACTGCCTTGAAATGTTCACAGTCAGTTTAGTGAATAGTAAGTAATTGGAGCTAAAATGGAAATAGCATGACAGCTGATACAAAAAAAAAAAAAAAAAAAAAAAAAAAGATAGAGAAAGGAAGAAGGTACAGGAAGCAAATGGATGCACCTCTGATCTGTTGTTGAACTTGACTATTGTTTAGTTCTTTAGATGATGAAATCTATTTTTTCGATGATAGTGTTTTTGCTCATCTGTCCGTTCATGCTGTCATAGTTGAGAGTTGAATGTTCTGCATTTAGTTGTAGTAACCTAACCTACCTTCGTGTTTGCCATCTTTACTACATGTATGTATATGAACTATATTAAATCAACTAACTTTTCATGCCTTGATTTTATAGCATTTGTTTATGCTTTGAGGTGCAAATTATTGATTTTTTAAGGTCAGCAACCAAGCACGGATAATCTATCGCCAATTCTCCAGCAAGGTCAAAGTTGTTGACATCGCTAGTGAAACCACTATATGGAACAGCTGTTAGTAAACTATTAATTTTATTTTCGTCTAAGTGCTATTTGTATTATTCACTGTCGTTCAAAAATAATATGTAATACATATGCGTTAAGTGTATTTGAAAATCTTGGAAGTAGAAGATGCGAGACGAGGTCAAGTAGGTATTTTGAAATTCTTTCTCGTTCTTTAGTTATGCATTTTCTGCTCTTGTATCGCAATATCCTCGTAGTATTACGTGCTAAATTAGTACAGCAAGAATTCCATAAAAACAATACTACAGTCTATTCCTATTCCTTTCGGCCAGGGGTTGAAGGAGGGGAAAGGGGCTAGGCTAATCTGGCCTTCCCTCTACGTCAGGTATGGCACGTAGTGGTCGTGTGCCAGGCGTGAGCAGTTGAAATATCGACGTTGCACTATCGTCCTTATTGCATGTGATCGCGAACTTGGTTTGCAGTATCTATTTGGCTGAAAATTGCTTCGACGTGATTGCAAATAAGAAACACAAACATGTAGATCGAAGAGGATATCAAGAACCTACAGTAATTTGCAAACACGAAGAATAAATCAAACAGTAAGGTATACACGATATTTTATTGTACTAGTTACACCTGAAATTAATGTAACATTGATGGTCATCCTCTGAAAATGCATCATCGTCTTATAGATCGATTACCAGGGCTGTCTGTTTTCCATTATATCTCCAAAGGAACGGTATTTGTTTTCTAGTTCAACAGACGTATATAGTTATGGCAATGATTCTTGTTTTCAATGACCTTTATAGTAATTTGAACTAAGGTTCGAATTTCAGTAACATTTTTTGTCCCTAAGACATTATTGGCTGCAATGTTTCGTTTTGGTTCTCACCATACATATTCTATGGGGTTAAAAGCACAATGATAAGGGAGCAATCTAACAACTTCTTGGTCATACTTGGGAGCTAACTCATCAACAGCGTGCATTTTGTGTTTATCGTACATTTCTGTTTTAAACTTTTGCAGCTGTAGTACTGCCTCTTTTATCATTCACTTGTACTAGGTTCAACGTTGCCTACACTGTTTACATACGTAGTGTGTGTGCCGCCACGTGTCGCTTCCTGATAAAAAGGAAACGAATGAACAGAAAATTATGGAAGGGAGAGCGTGGTGGACGAGAAACCATCACAGCGTTCGCCTACCGACGTGGTAAAACCACAAAAAACCCAAAGTCATTGTGGGTAGTCGACTGGAATGGCTTTCAGCATCTCCCGCATGCGAGCCTCAAATGGACCAGGGAGCCATCGTGCTAAGTAAAGTTCTGTGTAACCAACATACCATTTCAAACATTTTTTCGCAAGAACCATTAAAGCAGATACAGCCAGATACCAGCCAGCTGTTCACTACATATTTTGGCATTCACCGAACTATAATATTTGCTGATTCATATTGTTGGTTAGTTCACAATAATTTAATTGGAAACTCTGCGTTCTACAGATGTTGCACTAATGTAGTTCTAATCTTTGATTCGTCTGAGAGGCCAAATAATTCCCCAAGAAATGGTAATGGAACCGTACAAGTAAAACACGAATGTCTTTTTTCTGAATCAGTGCCGTGCCCCACTTAACAGAAGTAAATTGGAACTCCACGCGTCCGGTTGAAATGCAATGGATATGTGACGTAAGACCACCGATGTCCAACATTGTCTCCAGTGTGCTAATGACGTCACCTTGTTGCTCTATCCTACCTCCTAAGTTTTGTGTTAGTGAAGCATTTCCCCTTCACTCATTCGGGTAAACAAAAGGTTTGCTTTCGACTCCCACGACTGCGTCTACTACTACTACTACTACTACTACTACTACTACTACTACTACTACTACTACTACTACTACTACTACTACTACTACTACTACTACTACTACTACTACTACTACTACTACTACTACTACTACTACTACTACTACTACTAGTAGTAGTAGTAGTAGTACTACTACGACTACCACGACTAGTAATATTACTACTGTTCGGCCGCGCCGTGGCCTAGTGGTTAGACCATTCAACTTTCACCAAAGTGGCATGGGTTCGATCCCAGGTGACAGCATGTGGGATTTGTGGTGCACAAGGCGGCACAGGGGCTGGTTTCCTCCGAGTTCTCCGGTTTCCCCCGCCTTCTCGTTCCACCGTTGCTCCATCTTCATTCCATGTATGACCAGTGTCACCGCCTGTGGTGCGCATGTAGTAAAATCTACCTCTACTAGCCCACAAATGCTTAATTTTTCATGGTACATGCTGCACCCAAAGCTGATTGATGTTGAACACGCTAAATCTGTCAAGAAAGAAAGGAGGAGAAAAAGATTCACTATCACAGACTTTCACAAGGTCATCTTTTGGGGTCACCTATGTTTCATATGGCTGGTATTGTTATCTATATTCTGGGAGTTAAATATATGCAAGGACCTCGATGACCTGGATGCAGCTAAAGATTTCTAAACTAATTTTAACTTCCAAAGAAAAGGAAACAAGATATGTTTGCACATAAATCATCAAGTTGCTTTAAAGGGGCGTGGTTTTCCCTTCCATGTCATAGCCTTTAGCGCTTGTAAGCGGCTAATTGCATATCTGTGGTTGATTCCTTACATCAACTCTGTATCAGCATTTGTTTTAACCTGCTTTATAACATACATTTGTCGTGAGCCTTATATGCTTGTTCTGTTTAACGATGGAACATTAAATGCCTGCTGACAAATTAAATGCTTGCACAATTGCATCACTCTTCTGCATTACTTAGGCAGAGATAGCTCAATGCAAAGTTAATACAAAGTACTTCGGAGAACCATTAAACTCTTGACTAGTTCTCATCGTTAAACAGCAATAAATACAGCAAATGGCTCTCACAGCGCACCAATAAAATATTCGTTTCTAAGCCTCAAATCGAGTAAGATGACCCCATGGTAACGAGTGAGGCTCGCATTCGGTAGGTCTTCGGTTCGATTACCGTTGACCACCCACTCTGACCTTGTTTCTTTTGTTTCTTTGGTCGGTAGGTGAATGCTGGGATGGTTTCTCATTGACCAGATTTTCTTTCAATCATTTCCCTTTCATTTAGTTTCCTTCCTATCTCATGTATGCTTTTAGGTTTCGTGGGGTATGGTGGTGCCGGGAATATGGCACGATTGCTTACTCAAAGGAAACAGAACTCCCGTGAACGCGAGGGTTGCTTGGTCGACCGGTCGTTCATCGCCCTCTCTAGGCAGCTGCAGCAATGGCACTGGCCTTCGAGTGTGGAATCGTTAGGGACCTTCGTGCGTCTCTGTGTAAGTCTGCCTGCAACTTATAGCCTCCTGTGGTTCCTTTACCCCTGAGCGATGTTAGCCACAAACTAACTATGTAGATCGTAGTGTGCGAGGTGTCCCCCTTCATTACATAATCTTCAACTATTCTAAGACACAAAATAAACAGAATCCACAGCAAAAAAACAAAAACAACTGAAATGTAAATTGACTCAATACATTTGTACCAGACCATCAAAACTGTTACAGCCACACCTTAGCAATAGCATCTATTTAAATTCCTTATACTTTATTTCCATTTTCCTTTAATTTCAGTGAAGTTAGCAATAAATATCTGAGACGGAATACACAAATAAAAGACTTTTTACTGCCTAGATGCCGCGTGAGAAATTAAGTACCCATTTCCAGGGGCATTGAATTTACATTCTGGACCTTGGGAGGAAATTTACTGCTTCCGATTGAGTAAACGGCGAAAAAGAAGTAGGTACACTCTCATGATAATTCCTGCATTTGCTGGAAATTCTTGAAAAGTGATTTAATAAAAATTCGTTATTATAACAAGCGTATTTTACTAAAACGCTAAAAGTGCTTACAAAGCCTATGCACTTGGATATGAACAAATTTGTGTTCATAATATAACCTGCGAATAAGATTGACTACTCGTTAACAATGCCATGGAATAAAAATAATTGTTACTGTAAGGAAAATGTATGGAAAACAGGAAAAACGTCACAATATTTCATTACAAACCTTGCAGTATACAGCATATTAGGGGTATAAGTGCACTGATTTCGCCTTTAAGTAGGTTCAAATATGAGGAATAGAAAACTCCAATAACAAATTCATGTATCGTGAAACATAAAGGAAATAATTGAACATTATTGAATACACTATCTGCACAGTCTGGCAACCGAGTAGGAGTGAAGAGGCGAATGTGTCGTTTAGTATTCGGCATCCTCTACCCAATGCATGCGTTTACATCTACGAGTGAAAGTCCAAAGTAGGCTAGGGCTCCAAAGCTGGTTTCGCCACGTGTCTGTATGTTTGTTATCAGCTAATTCAAGTAACAAGGGGAGGGGCTATTTGTTTCCGAGCAATCACCAAGAGACCCGAGCAGGTAGTGCTTACTGTCAACATTCCTGACATTCCGCTCTACTCATACGACAAAGTTGCGCGACTACCAAGCGTATGCTCACGAATTTCTTCAAACAGACTCTTTGGAATCCAATTACTTAACATCATTTTGTGTCTAAACGACTCATTTTAGCAAGAAATGGAAAATGTATACACAACTCATCTTTTGACGCTTTACCTCTCAATGCTAATTGCAAACCTAAACCATAAAGGAGTGGTGACGTACGGACAATAAAACATTTTTTGTTTATGGAACCACTCACTGCAGTAAAGTTGCTCTACAAAATTAACCAAAAACCAAGTAATGTAATAATATTGGTGTTCAGAAGGTAATAAATGCATTTGCACATGAATATAATTGCTATATTTAGAAAAAGTAGTTATAAGAATGGAGTGATTATTTATAAAATGAATTATATAGGGTGATTCAAAAATACGTTTACAAAGCTTGTGGGCGTGTTCCTAACACTGAAACAAGATGGAAAGTTCATGTAAACATGTATCCCAAAATCCTTCGTTTTCGATTTATTGAACTTCAAAGTGTTATTAATGAAGCAATTTTAAAATGACACAATCTATTTCTTTGCATTGCCAGCTTGTTAGGAAGCGTTCCGCAAGTAAAGTCATATCAGATACTCATAATGTTCTCCTCTTGCATCTAGACATGCCTGCATTCGTCGCACCCTGTCAAACATCCTGCCGGTGTAGCATGTAAACAACTGAAACGTTAAAGACAGACTGGTAGGTATATTTGTAGTTAACTCACTACATGTGAACAAGTGACAAATGTAAACAAGTATCTATGACAACACATCGCCATCTACGTGAGACTCGTATAATGAGTCACAGACTTCTATGAATGAGTATATAAATAAATCAAGTTGTTAAGTTGGACCTGGAAAGTCACTGAACGTAAACTTTCATTAGCAAAATGTATAGTTTAATAGCGCGAAATCAATGCATTTTGGGACATATGTTTATATGAACATTTTTCCTTGTTTCAATGTAAGAAACCCATCCTCAGATTTTGTAAAACAATTTTTGAATCATTCTGTATATATATATATATTTTGCTCTATGCCCTTATTTGAATTACCCGAAAAGAAAATTAGGAAAGCTGTTCCTGAAGCAGACATTACAAAGCTGTAGCATTAATTCCTTTGAGCTCTAGGATTATTGAAAATCCATAGCCAATGAAGAAGACTTCACAGCCTCTGATACAACAAGAATAAGGAGAATAGGAACTTGACTGTACCCACTACGGTATTAACCTTAAAAGAGAATACTGACCTGCTCCAGCCCTATTTTGGGACAACACCCAAAAGCAACCCTTTCCAGAGACTAAATAGAAATAGGAAATGTAATGATTTCCTCGGAATGCCAGTAAAGGGTATGCAAAGTTACACTTATTTCTTAGGAGAGCAGTGACATTTCTGATGTTTGAAAAGTCTTATGTAAAATTTAAATAATATAAGAATATTTGTATACTAAGTGTAAATACAAGAAAATGGCCAAATAAGGATACAAAGTGTAGGAAAATAACAAAATGGAGACGTAGAATTGAAACAATGCCCTATAAATAGAAAACGGCATAAAACAAGCAAAAATGACCTAATAAATATGGATTTTCTGTTTTGCATCTGGGACTCGTGATAAGAATTATGTAAATATTAGCAATACCTCTGGGGCAACAATTAAAGAACGATGTGATCAGAATTGGAACCCTGATCATAATCTGTTCATTTGCTGCAACACAATAGAAAAATGATTTTTACGGATAAAAGTACATTCTCCTTGAAGAGTCTTCAGTTTATTTGTCTGGGTACTGCACACAATTCAACAAAGAAAATATAAATAGTAAATGGAAACAAATAACTTCGTTACTGTAAATGAAACAGCTAGTTTAAAGAAAGATTACAAATGATGGAGGACGTTGAAGAGTTGTGCGACTTCTGGCGGTATTGCTCATCAAAGAGCAAAACGGGAATAAAAAAGAAATAAAAAAGATATGAAGAAAATGCATCGTTTGCTGCAGGTCACGAATTGGCAAGGTTTGTAGGACAATCAAATGGAAGGTAATTAGCTTTTCATCTCCTCAAATCACGAAGTTTTCGTCGATCATGACAAAGCTGCTTAATATTATCTGTGTAGAGGAGTACCCAGCCTGGGGATGTAATTCCAGGAAAGGCTCGCGATGTGTGTTTGGAGATATAAATAACAAGTAACCAATTTGCTTTTGTGCTGGACAACTTGCTTACAAGTTTAGGATTTTATTTATGCATGAAATTATATGCTACGTAAACGAACCTGATGAACGTCTAATCCTAATAAGAAGCTAAATAGTAGGCTAGGGATTAGAGAAAGTACTAAACTGTTTAACTGTTTTAATAAAAATGTTGCTCTACACCAGGCCTGGGCAACTGGTGCTCTCTGAGCCCAGCCCACTCACGTCGTTGCACTGTTAACTGTATGTTTAGAAGATAAAATAGAGGGTCGCTCAAGCTATTCCGCGAGTTCCCAGCCTTACTCTACACAGTCTGATACAGATTGGCATATTTGGTGTTCCGATGTCAATAATTTGGAATTCAGGGTGGTTCTCAATAGTTTAATGGTATCAAAAGTGTTTACTTGTTTTTAAGGAAAACGGCATATGCTGAATTATCGATATATTCATTCCAAAACAATTCACTTGGAACCAATTGTTTCCCGACTCAAGAGCCATAGTCGATGCATACTTTTGCTTGTTTCATACAGTATCGCATCAACAACAGCGTCAATACTGCAAGATAAAATCATTCATTATTTCAATGTTGGTGTAGCACAAGGGAAAACAAAGCATTTATGTTACTGGAAGTTTGCAAGTTCGCCTAGTTCCGTCAGTTTTCCAAAGTTCGTCATCGGTCAGTTTCTTTAAGTGGCGACGTGGGTAAAAAAGTATCATCTCGAAGATTGGCTTATAACTCCCATATTTTCCAACTTAGAAAACTGAAATTTGGCGTTTTAATTGCTAATGCTTGTTTACATACTGTGTAATGTTTTCAGAACTTTTTAATGTCTTTGAGTTGTATTATGTAGTGGTAGGTGTGGATAAAGTTTTTCAAAAATTGCACTTTTCTTTTCATTAAAAATAGTTTATAGTATTGAGATTGTATTCCTGAAGTTTCAGCCTTCTATCGTTACTCTAAGAATTAAAAATAATTGAAATAACAATGAATGTTACTGTACCATGCCCCCCTTTACGTGCCGAGTTTGCCATTTCTGTACTTGCTATTTTGACCGGCAGTTTGCACCTTCAAGATGAGAAAATGCAATCTGTAGAAAAGTCGAGTTAAAGATTTACTATGATTTTCATTGTTGCTGAGTTCTTTCAAAACCAAACAACTTCAAAACAAAGGAACCCCAATAAGCGCATTTCGCCATTTTGTTTACAGCCTTCTAAAACGACACAATCACCAGCTTCGTTTGCTATGAGTGGTTGGCAATACAATTTGAATTTTATCTGTTTCACCGTGTGTTGACTAACAAAAGTGTTCTTTGATGTTCTAAAATCCATTTTATGTGATTTACGGTTGTGTTATTGGAATTATGTTTTCTATATCGACGTAATACTGTTGGTCAGTTTTATTAATGCTCAACGTGTTCCTAAGTTCACCATGCAAGATTTTCACTAAGACGAATTTCATATTTTCCCCTTAATTGTCTTTTTTCTATTTGTCAGTTGTCAGTTAATGAGAGACACCTAACTGATATGAATTTAAGTTTCATTATCCATGATTTCCATTGTAAATTTGAAAATTCTCAGGATGACTTTAATTACTGTTTATAAGGGAAATACAAAATCCATACATATAATTGGTATACTTCAATATAATTTGCGTCCAATATTAAAATGAAGCACCTGAGCGAACTAATGATGTTAATGATGAGGCATTAACAAGTAAACAGGACTGACCTCCACATTCGTTTTGCATCGTTAATAGTATAAAAGGAATTCTATATTTTAGTAACCTGAACTAAGTACTTCTCCCACTTTGGTGTAAATCTAACACAGGCCAAGGGCAGCAAGGTAAGCACTTTATTAGCAAAGAGGATTAACATACTCAAACCTTTTCTTAGCATGATAATAATGCACTAACCTATTTTGTGTTTGCATTGCGATACACTTGATTGCTACGTTGTCGGTTTGTAACGATCATATTGAGGCGAGGCGAGGCGAGGTGGTAACGTGTGCGACTCGCATTCTAGAGGTTATGGGTTCTACCTTCCTGTTCTCTGAGTTTCTTCATGGGTTTCCTTGGGTCCTAGATGAATTATAGGAAGCTTAATTACATCCTCCGAATTTCCTGCCCCTCAATTTCACCTTTCTCTTCACTTCATTTCACTTCTTTCATTCTGCCTGCCTGTTTCAGGGTTGGCATTGTCGGTGGGGTCTCGCCGTTGCATGGCAGGGAAAAAAGGTGCTCTTATGTAAATGTTCACCTTCCGGATCGGGGCGTCTCCTGGTCCGAGGCCCCCAGTGGGATGTGTAAGCGGAGAGCGAAGGGAGGCGGTTGTATGACCTATCAGGGAGTTTAAACCTGAAACTCTGCTGCCGTGTTTCCTATAGTCGGTCAGAATCAACTTGGGACTTGACAGCCATCATGTTCACTTAGCTGCAAGAGGTGTGTCAGCAGACTGCGCCAATAATATCACGCAACGTAATTGACGATGTCATCCTTGTTGCACGTTATTCGCCGAAGTGTCCCGACACGCCTTCGTAGACGAGTGAACGGGCTGGCTGTCAAGTCCCAAGTTGATTCTTGCCTACTGTAGGTTCGGCCACCCTTCGTCTCCTCTCACCTCATCCATCCCTCCCGGGGCACCCCATTGGGGCATTGGTCGAAGTTCCTCCCTGAAACCTGTCTTATCTCATACCTCATAGGGGCATTTTGTGATCATTGGTGTGACATTTGGCTTAGGATTCAAAACTTTCAAAGGTTTATTTTAACTACATAACTGTAATATTAAAACTAAGCAGTATAACTCATTTTAGAACCATGTACGGCTACTCCTTTCTCCTACTACACAGGAGTTCAGTGAAGTGAACACCGAAGGAATACCTGGGGTATAAGCCCCACGCCCATGGTGGGATCAAACCCGGGAACATTCCGTGGCCGAGAACCAGAGCTGCCTCGCTCTAGCCCACTGCGCCACTGCAGGGATTTGTTGCACTTGAGTCAACATTCCATAAGCATATTTTAATTTTGTTTACACTTTTATTTGAAAAATATCCATGAATTCAAAACCTTTCGTATTTATATTGCGTTTCAGTGTTACGTTCGCATTTTCAAAACACACTGAACAGTTGTTTAGAGGTCATGGAAAATGAAAGCATTTTGCGCTGTATCGTATTGTGTTTCAGTCCAATTGTCAGCGAGGCACTGCTAAAGAAATGCTGGATCTTTGCCGAAAAATACCGGGAGAACAGAAAACCTCCATATTGGCTACGTGGTGTTTTGCCTGTCCGCTTCCTCGGCACTCGTTGACGTCTGCCGCTATCATAGAAAGACGCGGATGAAACCATACAGCATTTTTAAAACTACTTTAAAAGGCTTTACTTGCCAAATTTATGAAAGGAGATGCTCAAACTGGTCACCGTCGTTGTCCATACATTTTTGGCGCTTCTTTGGGAAACTCAATCACTCGCCGTAGTTCATGTTGAGAAATGCTGACGATTTCCTGGCGGATATTTTGTTTTAATTCTTCCAGGGTATGTGGGTTTGTTTTAAGTTACCCTAGACATAAGAATCGCAGGGGTTAGGTACTAATAATTCTGTCCTGAAACACTCCTTCAATTATTCTCATCGAAAGATTGGCCGTATCAGCTATTACAGAGTCTTGTTGGAAAAAGGCAAAATCACACTTCGTGTCTGTTAATTATTTTTAAAAAGGGGCAAAATTGTATTCATGTATGCACGAGCGTCAGCTGCTGACACGAAAAAAATGGTCCTGTAACTCAGAATCTAACATTATCCATGAAGTACCCCTTCGTGACGAAATATTTGGTTTATGGTGCGGCATTAGCGGAGAAAGGTTTCTCAGAGCTCCAATAAGCGATTTCTATCTCTGGGGTAACTTAAGACATAAAGTGTACAAGACAAACCCACACACCCTGGAAGAATTAAAACAAAATATCCGCCAGGAAATTGCCAACGTTTCTCAACGTGAACTATGGAGAGCGATGGATAGATTCCTAAAATCTCCTTTCATAAAGTTGGTCAGTAAAGTCTTTAAAAGTAGTTTTAAAAATGCTGTATGGTTTCATCCGCGCCTTTCTATGATAGCGGCAGACGGCAACGAGCACCAAGGACGCCGTCAGGCAAAACACAGCGCAGTCCATTCGGAGATTTTTTGCTCTCCCCGTACGTGCTGATTGGGAATGTTCAGAGATGCGGTTTAATTGTAATCTCACGTGTAGATGTGACGGTTGAGTTGGGTTTTGCAGTACAGTCAACGCATCCCACGCTCTTGTGCAGTTATTGTTATCAGATCGTGCGGTCGGCTTATTGCCTTACCGCTCGTTCTCCCGGGAATGACAGGAGATGACGTTGTATGCGCCGGTCATTCACTTCTGTCTTCGCCGCCTTTTCAGGTGCTTGAAGAATTGCAGAGCGCAACAAACATTTTGGTGCTTTCTAATCCCTTCGCGATGTTTCCATATCAATTCTGTATTACAGAAATTATTGCTTGTTTTGTATATAGTCATCTGGAGTATTTCAGTTCATCACCACTTTCAGCTCAAGGGCAGATTCTTCACTGCAGGCCTAGTCTCCAATGTTCTATGTCTCTGCATATGAGTATTTGGTCGTCTCATTCCTTAACAGTAACTTCCTGAGCCCCGAAACGTTTTCCCATTCACCATTGCTTTTAGTGCTTCACTTACCAAGCATTTTCTCCTTGTCTACTAACCCAAAAATAACTTTTTCTTCTCTTGAGCCATTTTCAAATACGTGGTTAATGTTTAAGTCTGGAGCACACAAGAAGGCAGCTGTTTGTGTGGTGGCATTGCTTTGGGCCACGTGATCTGTCAGCGTATAACGTGCGAAAATGAAAGAAAAGGAGAGTGTACTATTCCTCTCTCTGTCTCTGTCTGCGCAGTAACTTCTCCTACCCGCCTTCATTTATGCTTCTAACTATTACAGTACTCTTCAGTTGTGAATGCTGGATTAAGAATCTGTCTCTTTTTTACCGAGCGAGATATCTCCGCAGTAACGTGTGAGGCTCGCACTCGGGGAGGCCTGGGTTTGATTCCCGTGGCCGACCTTCCTGATCCATGGGTGTTTTCGGGGGGTTGATCGGATGCTTGAACGTTCAATAGCTACCAATCTACTGAGATACCTAAACTATTGCTCTTTTCACCATTTTTGTAGCTTTTTTCTGTTAAGTTGTATTACAGAACCAACTTTACATGTAATCACTTGTACTGTTTATAATATTGTATGCTCAACAAAGTACTGTCGTCAACAATTATTAATATATGAAGTGAGTGAGAAAGCGAAACAAGTTTTCTTAGTTGCTAAGTGACTTGCAACATGTTCAAATGGAAATGCTCTCGACTCCTCGGCATTATCTTTCTTGTCAACAATGCATAAATAGCGAATTATTTTCAAACGTCATCCAGCTTCTGTACACCATCAGTTGCATGAGTCGTTTTCATTCACCATTAGAATCCAGTTCTGTTTGAAAAAGCACACATCGCTACTTAAACTCATACGTTTCCTACTATTTAAACCTTTTAGCCTCCAATCTTTCAGGTTATCAAACGCATCCAAAAATTAAAAATAAGGTAAAAATTAAACTCTTCTTTTCTTCTTCTTTATCGGATTACACCCCCCCCACCCCCGTGTAGAGGACTGACACCCCCTAAGACTTACAAGTCGGTGCCAAGGGTCAGTGCCTGTCGAGGAGCAGATGAACCTATGGACCAGAGTGAAGACCTGAAAGCACCAGGTATGAGAGTGAGGAAAACGATGATATGAAATTCAGGCGAAATTGATGAAGAAAAAGGTGATGATAGAGAAGTTGGTGGAATGAGTGGCGGGGGAAACCGGAGAACCTGAAGAAAACCCACCCAGACGCCACTTCGTCCACCACGAATAACCGCCGGTGACAGGTAAACGGAAATTAAACTCCTTTAAAAGAAATAAAATGAAAGGAAATAATGTTTAATCAAGTCTACTTGGTGCTTGGGTAATATCACCTTAAGAATATACATTTTCTATGTATTATATTTTATTGAGATAATCAACAAAGTAAACAAAAACGCAAATAACAATATTATTAAATCATTAGACAAATGTTGGTGTTCAGATTTAACAGGGTCATAACATGGTGATAGAATTAAGAATGATACGTTACGGAATTAAATCTTTTTTGAATACAGATTCAAAAAAAAAAAAAAAATAATAATAATAATAAATAAATAAAAAAATAAAAAAATAAAAAATAAAAAAAAATCCTGTTACACTTTTAAGGTCCAAATAAGTGTGATCTAAGGATGTTTGCGGAGCCACGTATAGTGGCGTTAACGATTTTCCTTATGTTGGTGGTTGGAAGTTTAAATTCTTTCCAGAAGTTCACAAAAAGGGCTGGAATTGTGCCTCGGGCGCCTACCATAAGACCAATAATCTCTATATCATCCAGTTGGTACTGATGCTCTGTGATGTTTAAAAAGTGTCATCATCATCATCATTATCATCATCATCGTAATATTAAAATGGAATTTGAATCTCAAAAATTCAGATTTGTATGCTAATCTAGCGATATTTTTGTTGCTCCTCCCCCTACATTTGTTCCTTAGATGTTGGCAACCCTGCGTGTGGTCTGCAGCTACATCTAGGGGCTGTGAAGTCAGGACTGCATTCCATTATGAACACAGAATTTTGAAAACCATCCCCTTGTAACAGCTCCTAATTAATTCTTTCTTTAGTATACATTTCTGAGGATACGAGTGGAGCAGAAATATTTGCACAGTGTGAATAGAATTGTATGAACTATTCAATGTTAGTTTATGGCTATATGGATTTCTATACAACAGAGGATTATTAGAGGTTTTTTTTTAATTTGTCACAAAGAACCACCCCTTGTCAGCAGCATTTTCAACACTCCTTATTCTGCATAGTGCATTTGTTTACTAGGAGTTAATATCCCTTCGAAACTGCTAAAGATATAGCAAATTAGGCTCTATTCCCTATAGTATGGTGAATGTGTAAGAACGCAAGGAGGGGAGAGGAACAGGCTGTACATGGCGCAACTGAGGAGTTTCAATTTAAGGCTGTTAGGGACTATGCCCTCTGCTGTCATCTCTCCTCCGCCCGGCCACTATTAGTATCCTCTCACCTCACCCCTCCCTCTCAGGAAACACCCTCTGAGGGCTTAGACTCAAACAATTTCATTGGTCCATGTACTAAACCCTCCGCCCTCTGTATCTTGTCACAGTGCCAAGGCTCGTGTGCAGATTTGACTCCTCATACACCTCTGAGCAATTTTTGTCTGCCGCAAATTTTATTGTTAGCAAATTACCTTCAACTATGAGAGATACAGAACTTGCTAATATAGTTGTTCCGTGCTTACAAAACATTACACCTGATATTGAGAAATTGGTAAATGAAAAGTAAGTTAAAAAGTCGCAGTGTTCAAAATTAATCAGAATGTTCTTATTAAATAATGTAACAAGGAACATTTTTATTATAATTTGGTGTGCTTCATATTGTAGTAATTTCAAAGAAAATATATAAAATACCTTCTTTCAGAATAAAAAAGACAACAGTAATAACAATAATAATAGTAATAATATGTCATGTTTTAAATATCGGCACATATACCTGAACACTTTACGGATATTTAAATAATAATTTAAATCATAGTCAAAATGCTTGTTTAGTTAGTCGGCTCTACTAAAATTCTCTCAGTTTACTAGTCCAAACTCAAGGTAGATTGGCTAACCCTGGTAGAGTGCATCGTTTGTATTAATATAAACATCCCTTCAAAACTGCTATAAAACTTCCTACATGAAACTCTATTCTGTATAGTGCATATTTTGTATTAGGATTTAACATCCCTTCAACATTACTACAAGATATCCCTAATGAAGCTCTATTCTGTATAGTGCATATTTTGTATTAGGATTTAACATCCCTTCAACATTACTACAAGATATCCCTAATGAAGCTCTATTCTGTACAGTGCATAGTTTGTATTAGGATTTAACATCCCTTCAACATTACTACAAGATATCCCTAATGAAGCTCTATTCTGTATACTGCATAGTTTGTATTAGGATTTAACATCCCTTCAACATTACTACAAGATATCCCTAATGAAGCTCTATTCTGTATACTGCATAGTTTGTATTAGGATTTAACATCCCTTCAACATTACTACAAGATATCCCTAATGAAGCTCTATTCTGTATACTGCATAGTTTGTATTAGGATTTAACATCCCTTCAACATTACTACAAGATATCCCTAATGAAGCTCTATTATGTATTAGGATTTAACATCCCTTCAACATTACTACAAGATATCTCAAATGAAGCTCTATTATGTATTAGGATTTAACATCCCTTCAACATTACTACAAGATATCTCAAATGAAGCTCTATTATGTATTAGGATTTAACATCCCTTCAACATTACTACAAGATATCTCAAATGAAGCTCTATTATGTATTAGGATTTAACATCCCTTCAACATTACTACAAGATATCTCAAATGAAGCTCTATTATGTATTAGGATTTAACATCCTAACGACAAGGTATCTCGGATGAAGCTCTATTCCGTACAGTGCATGGTTTGTGTTAAGATTTAACATCCCATCAAGATGACTACAATATACCGCAGATGAAGCCTTATTCTACAAGTACATAGTTTCTATTAGGATTTAATATCCCTTCAAAACTACGACAAGATATCGCAGATGAAGCTGAGTCTTTCAGTAGTTGGGTTTGCATGACATTTATCTTAAGTATGGTAAACAGCTTGTATTGGCACGCTCCTTGAAGGAGTTATTCCTATACCCGTCAGAAGACAGATAAATAAGTTACACCTACATCACAATGGTAGGTATATTTCATTGTTTGCTAAGGAATCTTGTATGTGCCAAGTTTATTTCTCTTGGTTTGCATAAGCTCACTCATCCGTAAACCCTTAGATCCTCCCGCTATAGACTATTTTCTCAAGACTAATGTGCACGTGTACCAGTTGAAATTGCAACCATTAATCTGCTGCATCTACTATCTGGGAGAGGTTAGTAAATTAATCCAAAGAGGAGCTATAGAACGATATCTGCAATCACACAAGCTTTTATCTTATTAATTCAGAAGAATGACCTTAGGATATATTCTTACCTCCTAAGACACTACCCCAGGTTCTTGCTGCCAGGAACATGCAACAACAAATATCACAGTCCGTTTCACAAGATTACCAACTTGTTATTTACGATTGAACGAAGCTATTTTTCATTAAACGTAATCACAAGTTTCAAATCACAAGTGAATTTCCTGCTTTGTTTCATAAATCATACTTCGTTAGCACAAACAATAGTGAAACCATTACAGGCATTTACATTCCAAAAGTGCTTACGGTAGGGGAACGGCGGATAGTATGGGCCCCTTAAGGAAAAACGTTTATAATATGTTTGATTTTGCACAAAAAACGTCACAGATACATTAAAGTGTTTCTTTGGACACTTCCTTTACGTATATGATTTTAAAAAGTTATGATAGTCAAGAGATACACACACATATTGAAGTTTTAAAAAAAGGTCTTATATTTGGTGGCCAGAGAAAAGGTCGGGTAGTATGGGCCATACAAAAAAAGACAGGATTTTAAATTAAATAAAATACTTTTGGGGTAAAATAACACACAGAACATTTATTTATCTATATACGAAGCGATTCAAAATAAAAAAGTAAAAATTTAATTGACAAAAGTCATTTGTATTCACACAAATACAAATTATGGTTTTTTGTGAACAAAAATTATCATGAAAATCAGATCATAATTTTCATAAAAAAGAATAAGGGTTTAACTAACCTTTATCTAACAGTTATTGTTTTTACAGTAATCGCAATAATAATACAAAGGGTCTTCAATTACCGCACAGAGTTCATGAGCCCACCCCTCACATGGTTTGCACTGGATCCAGTTTTCTTCAAAACTCTCCCCACACATAATGCAGTCTTTTTGCATCTTCTTTTGATGTGCCCACCTTTGAATTGCTATAATCTATAGGCTTGATTTCTTTTTTCTTCTTTCCTTGCGGTTTGGTTTTCTTTTTAATCTGGATTCCAGGCCTAACTCCTTCCGACTTCTGTTGTTTCTCAAATTTTAACTGCCTCTTTATCTCTTTTACAGTTTCTTTTTCAAGTTCCTTATTTTTCTTTTCAACTTTGAATCCAAATCTCTCAAGCTCTAGTAATATTTATACAAATTCTTCTTCAAATGTTGGTTTGAAAAAGCCCATCTGGTGTTTCACAATTGGTTTGCTGGTTTCCTAAGACATATTTTTCTTTGAAGTGTAGTTCTAGGAACCTTAAAACCATCGGCTGCAGCTCTTTTTAGTCATTCGACCCTCTAAGACGCATGAAACTGCCTGTTTCATAGCTCTTTCCACTCTCCACGACCCTCACCTTCAAGCTTCTTCTTGAACTTTAGCATCGCATCCTAAAAGAAATTTGCAATCTACTTAGGTGGCCCATACTACCCGATTTTTGTTTGGCCCATACTACCCGACCAACATTGTGCACTTAAACATGATGAAAAACGAAAACGGCTTGAGCAACCAGAATTACATTACCGCAGTATGATGTATATTAGTCCAGCTGAACGTTAATACTAGTTTGGTAATTTGACTCCTTACTTTTAACAGCAAACAATGATCACAAAAGTTACGCGCAGCAGCAACTCGACCTCACGAAAACAAATATGTCGTGGCAGCCAAAACAAAGCACTTACATCAACCAACTTCTATAACAAAATGGAGCGATGAAGGAGGTGTAACCTTGACAATGTATGTGTCTGCTACCTAGTGGTAAATGCGAGAAACACTAAGTGGTCCATACTACCCGCCGGCCCGTACTATCCGGCTTTCCCCTATACAATAAAATCTCTTTCTATGCGTAGTTATATGTTTAAACCACACTTAACAGCAGTAGTTTCTGGCACTGGACGGAATTCCTCGTGATTTGTTAGATGAGCAAGGCGGAATATTATCTTCAAAGCTGTTTTAATATGGACCTTATTATTCTAAACAGAAATTGACGGAAAGATCAGAGCGCTGATCGTAATTCTGTGCGACACTCATTCGAATATTGACTAGAGTTGGATATTCTATAGGAAATTAATATGGTTATTTTTAATATGATTTGAAGTTAGGTCTTGAATTATTTGTTTAAAATAATGCGTGAAATTTAAGTTATTGTAATATAAGCAAGCCATTTAGCATACTAGCAAAACACAAGGAAAACACCACTTTAGGCACTTCCGCATTTTAAAAGCATTATTAGGCCAAGAGTAACAATTCTGCCATAATTTAAAGCATGATAATTACAGATTATAATTAATGCATGAAATGCAAATTTAAGTGGTGAGGTAAATGATCTTTCGACTTTCACTCCAAACTGCAGAGTCCTGAATGGCGCGACTGTCGGCCACCGGGTCGGATTCGGGTTCAATAACCTCGCACTGCGATACCTAGTTCACGCGCCTACGGAGGGCGTGTGGGTGATAGCTAAGCAAATACAAAGTTTACCATAAAGGGAGAAAAGTATGCTTTCTAAATAATTATAGTAATAATAATAATAATAATAATAATAATAATAATAATAATAATAATAATAATAATAATAATAATAATAATAATAATAATAATAATAATAATAATAATAATAATAATAATAATAATAATAATAATAATAATAATAATAATAATAATAATAATAATAATAATAATAATAATAATAATAATAATAATAATGATGATGATGATAACGATAACGATAACCATAACGACGACGCCGACAACGACGACAACGACAACGACAACAATAACAATAATAATAACAACAACAACATAAAATAATGACATTAATAACGGTGATGATGATTTTTTTTTTTTTTTTTGAATTAACGTCCTCCAACATTGTGTCATATCGGACGAATGAATGAAATGAAATGATGCTCAAATGAGCCCGAGGTCCATGGAGCTTTAAGTTACCCGACATTCGTCTTCTCAGGGTAGGGAAAACCTCGGAGAAAACCTTACCCGGATAACTTACCCTAAGCGAGATTCGAACTCGCGATCTCTTGAACGTGAGGCAGACACGTAAGGCAGACACATCATCGATGATGATGATGATGATGATGATGATGATGATGATGATGATGATGATGATAATTCTTATTACATATGACACCATGGACGGTGGACATTGGTGACAGTGAAATGAAACAATTGGGGAAGAAAATCTGGAAAGGAAACGTTACAGATCTAAATTTAGAGTACCTCCCAGAAAGTACGGCTCTGGCAGGATATGACCCGCGGGTCTCCCGTTTATGACTATTAGATATGTTTAGTTCTTCCGGGCTTGTAGGCCGTGGTCTAGAAGGCATTGTAGAAACCAACGTTTCGCCATGATGCCAAGCCCGGAAGAACTAAACATATCTAATAGTCAAGACACCGGCTGTGAAAGCCTAAGTTTATCCCGTTTATGAGTTCGTGCCCAACCACCCGTGTCTGAAAAATCAAATGTGTTCCGTTTGTCACTTAGTAAGTATAAAATGGTTCTCTTAAACTTTTTAAAAAGTTCTAACTGTACATCATATAGGTGAGCTTAATGACAAGCAATCATGTCCTCCGAAAACTTATTTGCTCTATGTTTAAATGTTTAGGTGGAATCCTGTGTATATCTAATATAGGGGATATTAATTTTACAGAGATAACAGAAAAACATTCCTCTTACTAAAACGCTAAACGTGACTCTATGATATTGGACTTTGCCACCTACTTAACCTAATTCCAGATGATATCTCTTATTGACACTATACTTTTAGAGACTCAAGAGCAATTATTTTCTAATTTTGATGCAAACACGTGACCCATCATTAGGTTGTGTGTTGAATTAGCATTTGTATTTGCGAGTGTGCATAGAAATACGAGTAGTAATTCAATGCACTACCCATTTTGTGTGTTCGACAGACGATGACATGTGGAACAGAGACTATCAATAAACTGAGCCACATGTTGGAAATACCGACTTGGGTAAACTGTGCTGCAACACGACGTGAAGCTTAGAAATATTGTGCTGTCCTAATGCGTTGTTATTTTGTTCATGGTTGTAGATACAATGGAGAGGCCCCCAAACCGGGGCAGAGCACCACGTGTAGGCCTTTAGGCTCCTTTATGCTTCGATCGTGACCCCTGAGAGGGAGGAATTAGGGTAGAGATCCGGATGACGAGCGCAATTATGGGTGGGATCGCTAACGATTCCAGATGGATCGCCTCTGACGCCATCCGCATCCTACCCAGCGACCCCTCATCCTCCACAGGTGAAGCCCAACACGGAGTAAGAACACGTGGCAACGATACCAGGATAAAAGCGCGCAAGCCGCTGTTCAGCCGCAACCCGCCGCACACCACCATCCTGGTACTTCAGCCCTGAATGGGAACAGGAAACTCATGGTAGTAGGATGAGCACCCTAACATTCGTCTAAGTGACCCTAAATTAGAGTCCGTGGTCGGGGGGGGGGGGATCGAACCCTCGACCTCCCGAATGCGGGCCACAGATGTTGCCGCCTGAGCCATTCCGCTCGGTTGAAGCTTGGTAACTAGGTATAACTCGCGCCCCGTTATTGTGATTAGTTCTTCACTCGTGTTATTATGGAGCGACCACGGTACGGAAACAGCAAATTAGTTGACGTGTTGTAACTGTTTGTAGAGTGCCAGGGTAATGACAGACAACCATGAGCACTTTATAACCAAAGGTTTTCAGGCAGACGATTGGAGTGGTTTTTTACATTAATTGGGACAACGACTACTTTGTATGCGTGAAATCCGCCACTAAGTGTGCACAAGAAAGGCTATGGGAGTGTAAATTCCGTAAGAGAAGTTATTGCCGCAAATTCTTATAGGAGCTGCAGAGCTGTTGCGCATGTGGACGTTAGAACATTTTCTTTGAGTCTTCAGTACACCACAACAAAAGCTTTTACAGCGACCGGGAATAGGCCACCAACCGGCTGCTGAGTATCCATACAAACCACCCAGTACTTACATGTTTACTTTCCACTAACTGCAAAGCTTACTGGTATTATAGGCTCCTCCCAAAGGAGATTGCTTATTATGTTTTGACAAAGTGACAAAAGTCACTTGTTTTTGTAACTTCGTTTTCCTGCATTTCATATCATCCTCTTCCTCACTATCATGCCTGGTGCTGGACTAACCACCCGCTTCCAGGTCTATAGATTCGTCTGCTCCCCGACAGGCATCTGACCCTAGACACAGGCTTGTAAGTCCTCCATACGAAGAGGATAATCAGATAAAGGAGCAGTAACTTTATTTTCTTCTATCTGAATGCGCAAATATAGAGTTCTCTTCTCTTTGTTAACAGTCTACAGTCCTTCGTGATATTACAACTCACAACTGTTGTCTTCTCGGAACCTTAGCATAGAATTTTTTTGTCTTTCAGTTCTCGCTTTGTGTTACAAAAACTGACGATATGATCACTCAACACTTATTAACTGCTTCACTATCTTAATCCCGACGCTAGGTACACACACAGTTATCTCGTTTCGCACTTACTGACGGACTAAAAGCTGACTAACTCTCGTCGCTTCGCCTCCTTATGTAGCGAGTATGATTTTTATTTCTCGAACTTCACCTCTTTCTGAACTTCCACAAATGCGCCGGCCTTCGGACGCTTCGAGAAAAACCTCGAAAACCGTTTTGTCTTGCCGATCTGATTGTTGACGTGTTCACAATGGCGCCAGACAGCATGACCTTGAGCGTCTTTGATGCACGTACCGCCAGTGGTGTGGGGCTGTCCGGCCCGGAGCGTCCTTTCATGTGTGCTGCCGCAGTCGGCCGGTGTCACACTATTATAAGCTACTTCCACCTCAGTTATCTGCGCTGGGTCAGAAATATGGATGTCTACCTCCTTAGTGGGGTTAATGTATCTGTCCGTTGATACAGAGGATCCAAGTTCAACTCTCGGCATATTCTCTACCACATGCATAGCAGATAGAGAAGGTATTCCATTTCACGCAAAAATTCGATAGCAAATTTTAATGAAAATACGCTTTTTGAGGTCCCTGAATAAAAACGCATTTTTAGAAAAAGGTTCCTGTGTGTATATGTGTGTGTGTCTGCGCGCGTCTCTCTCTCTCTCTCTGTGTGTGTATGCGCGGGGGTGTGTCTCTCTCTCTCTCTCTCTCTGTGTGTGTGTGTGTGTGTGTCTGTGTGTGTGTGTGTGTGCGCGCGCGCGCGCCTCTGTGTGTGAAAAGTATAGGTCAAAGACGAAAAGTCGGTTAAGTACCAAACTTGATATTTAAGTTCAACATCTTTCAAGGATAGATGGTTGAATCTAGAATGCCCCCCTCCCCCCCCCCTCCCCACACCAGACTATCCTTTGCATGGAACATTTTTCGACAGCTCTTATTTTCTCAAAAATAGTTTTAATGGTTTTAATTAAAAGACTAAGTTTAAGATATGTTCTTACAAATGAAATATATATCTTGACTTTACTGAGAACGTCCTCAGAAGTCCTGTTCCTTTTCGGTGACTTGCATAACTGTTAAACCGTAAGAGAAACACAAAATCTTATTGCACAACGAATGTAAATTTTCTAACTTTTTTTTTTTTTTTTTCTTTTGTAGTGAACCATTTCCTACTTCATATTAATTGCAGAAATTGTGTCATTAGACATTGCATTTTAGGCACAGGATACCAAAGCTATGGTCAGTTTTTTAAAAGCGACGCTGTATCCTGGCCTTGCAATTACACACTCTTTCCATGACATCGGAGAAACAACCGAAAGGCGACAGCATGTAAAGAAATGGCAAGCATTAAAAACGTCAAACCAATAAGAATGCATATCTCTCAAATGGATGATGCCACAAAAAGTTATTTAGAACGAATTGTGTTGATTAATGAGATATAACTTTTTTGGACACATTACCTAATTCCAACTGGTGGCTAAGCGTTTCACTGTTAACTCTTTATTTCTATTTAACCATTCTCTACGAATCAGCTATTTCTTCCAATGATCTGTTCCTGAACATTCTAATAATAAATATATCTCATCTTCACTACCATTACATATTGGACATGTTCGCTTCACCACATTCTTCCTTTCATTTCTCAGTTTCCATATTCCCAATCCATACCAAGCAATCCCTTCTCTTTCCTTCTTTTTAAAAAAATTGAGATATAACTCTCTCCCTAATTCATTTTTCCACTCCTTGTAAAAGCTAAGTGAGTTTTTGTCTCTTATTTGAACATATAAAGTTTGCCCATGTCTTCTAGCCTGTCTCTTATTCTTTTCCAAACTCCCTTTACTAATTTGTATCCCTGAGCCCACACATATTCCCTAGCCCATTTATCATTATCAGTTAATTTTTCTGAGCCATGTACTTGTCTCCTTCCGAGATTTTTGTAGATTCAAACACATGTTTAATAATTCATTATCAGGAAACTCCTGTTTTCTAAATAAACCTTTTGATATTGTTTCAATTACTAGTCTCCTAACGCTCAATTTTCTTAGCTCCAATAAGCTTCCTGCGGGCATTCTTCTAAAAGTAACCTTTTTGAGTATTAGGGGGCTCTTAAGCCTATATTTCCGGTACCAACATTCAGGTCTATCATAGAGAAAGGAATAGAAGTCTGGAATGCTAAATTTGTAGCAGGTATGTGTGATGAAGTGAATCCATATGGAGAGGTTGTTGACGGTGGACTTGGAAAGTTGGAAAGATTGAGAAGATAGGTGAAGATGACCCTGGGAGAGCGCACAGCTGCCCAGGTCTGTATGCACCTGCCTTGTCACGGTGTGCTAGTGGTAGGCGTATCTCCTCCACCGGAAGCATTTCATTCGGCTCCACCCTGCCCGCTCGCTTTGTCTGTTGCGAGATGCATCTTCCCAGGGTTGCCGATTTACCTTCGCCTAGCACCGCAACAACGGAACAACTCTTAACTCGGTTTAACTAGCGCACCTCTTTAACCTCATATTTACACACAACTTCTTTGAATAGCTTAATGAGCGACTGTGCTTACGTAACAACCATTGCATCAAATTTACAACATAAAACTCCTTCTGGATGATCAGTTTTCAGTTCAAGAGTTTAAAAGAAAAATTGTCAAATATTGCAAAACATTTGACAACATTGGACAATACTTGACAGTTTCATGTGTATTTACAGGTCTCTTTGCCAAACTGAACCCCTCCAGAACACTTTAATAGCTCATCACAGCATTTTCACGTGTTCTAACCCAAGAAATTGTATTGCGATTAAGGAATAATTCTAATTGATAAGTTAAATACATTAAATAGTATTGCATACACTTCAGAGATCTGCGTGGCGATTTCTTCATCGGCCCTCGTCTTCTTCATCTTGTGGTAACCACGGAACCCACCACGTATAGACTCGCATGCGAAATCCCTTGCCCAAGCAGCCATGTTGGAAATTAACACTGTAAATACTTGAATTTCATTGGCCAAAGCCATCAAATCATTTTGATATCTTTCACCGTTTAGAGCCTGTCCTTACTTGCTTTCAAGATCTTCAAAGGCTTAAAAATATCGGAAGAAATTTGACGAGAAAGTTTGTGAAGTTATAACAACTCTTGAAGATTCTTGCAGAGGATTGAATTTACAAAAAATTGATTATGTACAAAGAGTTTCAGGAAAAATAAGTCGAGCCAGGTCTATAATATTAAATCTTCGTTTAAGATTAAAGTAACAGTGTAACCAGACCCGTTCTCTTTGTTTATAGCACACACAATTTTAACGAGGTATGTCAAACCGCCGTTAGGATATTAATTGTTTTATTAAAGATTAATTAACTTTTCATGTGACATCCAATATGGTGCCTACGTTTATCGTATCGCTCTCAAATTCTCGATGTGAGCTCACTATATACATATACAGCAACTGTTGCGTAGGCCCTTCTTAACTTTAATTGGTTTAAAAGAAAAAATTGTGTACACATTATTCAATTTTTCAATCTTTTCAATGAGAGCAATGTAAAATAATTTTGGCTCGACTATTTAATATTTTAAAACTGGTGCACAACATCTTTTTCTCCAGGAGGTTTCAACCCAATAAGCTATAAAACTGTGGTCCAAGGGGCGTCCTGTATAGCAAAACATACTACAAATAAAATAAAATGGAATTGAACAAATTGAGTTTTAAGTTAAAATAATTAAATGCCTATTAAATTAAACAATTAAATACCTGTTTGTAGCTTTAATATTGTTGATATTAAACAATTGCATAGCATGAAAGTACGATTATAAGCAAAATAAATATTAAAAAGCAAACAAAAAGGTAGAAAATGTTAATCTTTTTAGACAAATCTTACAGATGCATTGCAATAAAACAGAGAAATTTGGAAGCTAACTAACGCTAAACATCAATATGGTAATTTTAATGAATTTACTTCTACATTTTCGTAATGTACCAATTCTTTTTTTTTTCGTCGTTTTCTTTTATTAGTTGTTCTTCTTCATGGATTTAGGCCCTTGGACTGCCTTCTCATCAAATAATTTTATTTAAAAAAATTGGTAGTTCATCTTTACTGTGTTGTCACTCATTATTATTATTATTATTATTATTATTATTATTATTATTATTATTATTATTATTATTATTATTATTATTATTATTATTATTATTATTATTATTATTATTATTATTATTATTATTATTATTATTATTATTATTATTATTATTATTATTATTATTATTATTATTATTATTATTATTATTATTATTATCATTATGACTATTATTATTATTATTATTATTATTATTATTATTATTATTATTATTATTATTATTATCATCATTATCATTATGACTATTATTATTATTATTATTATTATTATTATTATTATTATTATTATTATTATCATCATCATCATCATTATTATTATTATTATTATTATTATTATTATTATTATTATTATTATTATTATTATTATTATTATTAATCAATATTATGATCATCAATTATTAAAAATATAAAATACTGTTGCTTTAAGATGACATAATGATGATAATGCATAGTAATAATATTATGATGATGATGATGATGATGATAATGATGATGATTGATGATGATGATGACGACGATGATAATGATGATGATAATCGTCATCATAATCATAATCCATCATTTTTCAATTCAACATTCCAATTTCCATTCTGTATTAAAATGTCACTTACAAACTCTAGTTGCTTACTTGTATTTTAAATATACGCCAAAGCTATTACGGTTCAAATTCCCAAGATACTTCGAAATGTAACAATTAACAATGTCTGTCGGAAAGCCCCGTTCTGTTCATGTTTCATGTTGTGTATGTGTAACTTTATATTTATGCAGTTATTTAAAACCTTTTCTTACCTATACTACAAAACTACTGCGACGCTAACAGACACATTGGGAACTTTGAAAACACGCGCACCTTCAAATGTTTTGCATGCTTGCTGCAATAATGTTATGATACATGTGTAGATTCAGTCATGTGTTAGAATTAATACACTTTTTAAAGCTTTTAATATCTGTTTAAACTAATAGAATCCAACGGAGATCCTCTCTTCCCTTCCTACCCTATTTCCCTCTCTTTCGGCTCTCCTTCTTTGTCATTAATATCCCTTCCAGTTTCTCCCATTTTCTCACCTTCCCTCTACGGCCTTCTCTTCCTACTCTGTGCAAATTACATATCATGTGACGTATTGACAAGTGACAAAACTGTTTTTGGGGGGTGTTAATAGATATCGAAAACATTTAATAATGTATAAATTATACCCTATATCATATGCTTGCAATACAATCGGAACTACACCCTTTTTCGTGTAACCGGTTTATGTACACGAATAATAGCGTTAAAATTGTTTTAAGTTTTAAATTTTCAATTTTTCGAAATGTACAAAATAAAACATGTTAAAAGTTTTATTGTTAAGAATTTTGATATGTAGCATTTATTAATAAACTTAATAAGTAAGATATCTTGATATAGCTCGGCTATTCTAGCATAAAAGAAATTAAAGGCGTGATTTCTATCATCCATTATTCATGCCAATCAGTAGTTTATCTAAAATAGGAAATTACAGGAAAAAGCGTTAGTTAACACTGCGGTTTTAACCATAAATTCATCTTCTAACTAATGAAAGAGAAGAAGATATTTCTTGCCCATCACTCGCAAGTAGATTATCTACTCTTCAGGAATTCCTTTATATGAAACTCTACAACATTTGTTCCAGCCTTCAATAATTTAAATTGTATATAATAAGTAATTGTTTCTTAATTTCCAGAAAAATCAGTTATACTGACTATAATCATATTATTTCTTGAACACTGTTCGGCTTCTGTACTCTCCAGCTTGCATTCGCCAGATTTACATAATGCAATTTGAAACTTCACATTTGTAAAGCAAATACTATACAGCAGTTTTTTTGCACGACATGCGTTGTACAGCGAATTTTCTAAAAACACTAATTATACGTAAAAACGACCCAGTGGACTTATCCATGACTTATTCCACTCCAATTTAAGAATCATCCATGTCCTTTTCCACTCAGTTGCAATTCATATTGGGTATCCGAAACACTTAATGGGACACAGAGGGATGAGCGACAACACAAACACTATGAAAAAATCTGATGTGGTGCTTCTCATGACTTTCTCTACTCTTGCAGAAGTTATTCTTACAAATACGTATTTCTATATCTACTTCATGTTAACAGAGATAAACATTTGTGCAAATGATCTTATTGCTAATTTTCTTGTAGGTACAAGGGAATACAGTAGGCTTTGAGCGATAGTCAAATCTTTTAAAGCTGGTTGCTATATTAAGGCTTTGAAATTCCATTCTCTTTGCACGGCCAAGAGATAAAAAGTGAATAAGGGGCTTCCATTTGAGAAATGTATAAGTATTGCTAAACTCACAAATAACAACGAATATCTCCGAGATACTTCACTTCACAATCAAGATAATTTGACATAAATTGTGTGTTACAACGAGATTTTTTGTACAGTTGAATTTGGCCTATCTCTTGCGGTTTAGCAGTTATACAAAAGTCATCGAGGTTACACAGGATTACATGTGCTGTAGCCAGAAAATTCGAAATATGCATTTCATTTGCTATAAAATATCTTAAACATATGGCATTTTAATAAAAATTGCTAGAAACGGTTTTGAGAAAACCAAAATTTTTGAAAACGTTTCCATGCAAAGGCCAGTTTAGGTTGGAGGAATTTTCTTCGATATCTTCGTGTCGCATCCTCGAAAGATATTAAACTTATATATCAACTTTGGTTTTAACCGACTTTTCGGTTTTGATTTACGCTACTCACTGACACACACATGGACACACAGACATACACGTGGACCTTTTTCTAAAAATGCTTTTTAGGGACCTAAAGCATATATATCCGGTGAAATCTCGACATCGAATTTTTGGGTCGAATGCAACACTTCGCCCACTTACTATACGCAGTTAAGAAAGTGAAAATAAATAATGTATAAAAATGCGCATTGTTAGTATTCTAGGGTTCAAGAACCTTGCCAGTACAACATATTTCTTTCTTTCTTGCTTTATTTTTTGTAGAGAGAATTCCCACGTTCATTTCCTGGCATGTTCGTCTTCAGCATTGCACTTACTACATATGAGTTTAATTCTCAGATACACAGTAACGCTAACTGTGCACAAGGAACAATTATTGTAACCTACAATGATATAAATTAACAACAGATTCCTGGAAAATTCCGGATAGGTATCTAAAAGTAGGTATGGAACGCTTCGCTCCCAAATTTCCTTTCCTAATTATCATTTCAATTCATGTAGCACTCTTGTCACCGCCTGCGGTACCGCGTGAAGTAAGAACGGGTGCTAAACGTTATTAAAAAGTTGATACTGGAATTATTGACTGGTAAAATTTAAAATTTATAAAGAGATTATGGGGAGATAGATACTGAATTGCAATAAATAATATCCGTAATGCATGACATAGGTGATTAGCTTGAATTTGTCGTCAGTGATGCAATTTGGGAGGTCACGTAAAAACAATTGTTTACGCCAGTGTAGGTATATAGTTTTAAGTATACGATGAAACCCAGTCGACCAGAATACAATTAGCTCAAGGCGTACCTCGAAATCAGATGTCCATTCGTAAGGAGAGGCGGTTGCTGTGCTCGCAGATGTATCTAATTCTGAAAACTAGGAAGAAAATGAAGATTCTTAGCATTGAGCAAAGTCACGGGGTGAAGTTGTGTTTCAGATACGAATTAGGAGCTTTAAGTTTTGGCAACATTGGTTGGTAGCGGTAGCCACGTAGGCGGGACTTAATAAGAGTCCATATTTCTAAAATTCGGGTCTTTCCCGTCGAGTTTTACAGTCTTGAAGAAATGCTTATTGCGATCAGCAACCACAACACTTAAAGGTCCCGCTCACCGTGTATAGATTAAGCGGCCACTTCAGCATAGTATCTTGCGTCCCATGCTTCCTACGCTGCCTATGCTGCCGCTGCCGCCGCCACCGCCGCCACCGCCACCGCCACTACCGCTGCCGCCGCCGCCACCGCCACCGCCACTACCGCTGCCGCTGCCGCCGCCGCCGCCGCCACTGCCGCTTTTGCCTCTGCCGCTGCTGCTATTAAACCAACCCCATGGCGCAACAGCCCTATCCGGGCCTAGACCTACCGCCCGGCCGCTGCGTCCCGAACCTCTGCGCACTATAGGCGCCATAAGTGGGGTGCAGTACTGGAGGGTGGTACGTGGTCAGCGCTCCGATCCCTCCCGGCCGGTTATGCGGTCTTCACGACCTGGGGCCGCTACTTCTTTTTTCAAGTAGCTCCTCAATTGGCTGAGTGCACCTCGGACCAGACCTCCCAACGGGGAAAAATCCCATGGGGTACCGGGGATCGAACCCAGGTGCCCCGCACAAAAGGCAGGCACGCTAGCACTGCGCTACGAGGGCGGTCTATTATTATTATTATTATTATTATTATTATTATTATTATTATTATTATTATTATTATTATTATTATTATTATTATTATTATTATTATTATTATTATTATTATTATTATTATTATTATTATTATTATTATTATTATTATTGTTGTTGTTGTTGTTGTTGTTGTTGTTACGGAAACAGTTATTCTTATACCGCATACTATTCAGCGTACCGAAGTTAGCAGATATAATGGTTATAATTTCGAATGATAAGATTCGGAAACAGTTTAATTTTTCACGGCAAGTCAGCAACTCACCTCAAATAAATCATTATTAGCTTCCATTAAATTGATCAGTCAAGTTAATTGGTGTTGTTTGTGTACCCACCCACGCATACCCTTAGATAAATATCTCGTAGTTCTTCACTGGAGCAGCAGTAGTAGACAGCGGGAAATTAGATTAAAGATGACGTCAAAGGTGACGAACACATACATATCTTCATCAAGAAGGGCGGGGAAGGGGGGAATCTATCGCAGGAACGGTCTGATATAGTAGTGCCAGTAATTCCCATACAAAATCCTGCCTCTGTTCGACACAGACGTTCGTTTGCTTTTGTATGAGAGAAGAAATTTTGTTATCGCACAGTAGTCAAGGCTAGAGTCATAACAGTGGCCAAAACACACGTTTTTGAATGTTCCAGTTTATGTTTAAAACAAGTCGCAGCTCCACTCGTGTTGTCTCGCACCCTACCTCTTTGTTTCTCTAATCTTCTCCTTTCCCACTCTGTCTCCTCCGTCGCCTTCCTCTGCATCTGCGTGCAACGTAATTTATGTGGTTGTTTGGAATACCATTAATAAAATTACTTTTTTCATGGGTGTTAATAAAAATCAAAATGCATGATAAAAGTTTAACCGTACAAAAACTGTTACTTATGCTTGTATACAATCACAACACTAACCGAGCGGAATGGCTCAGGAGGTAATGTCTGTGATCCGCATTCGGAAGGTCTCGGGTTGAAATCCCGTGGTTGACCAATTTACCTGGGGAATTTTAGTGGTTTCCATCAGTCCCCAAGGTAAATACAAGATCTGATACTTAAGGGCATGATCCATAGTTGCAACTTAAAGCCTAAAATAACAGTAAAAATGAACACAGACAGAAACAGAGATTGCTCAGTCGTAGATAATGAAAGTAGATAGACTGTACGGTAATCTAACTCCGGCACGTACAGGAGCACAGATGCAGTTGCCTAGCACTAAGGTTTCTGTGGACACGTATAGAAACTGCCACCTGTGCGTAACAGAAGCAGAAATACAGTTGCCTAGCACTAAGGTTTCTGTTGACACGTATAGAAACTGCCACCTGTGCGTAACAGAAGCAGAGATACAGTTGTCTAGCACTAAGGTTTCTGTAGACACACACACACACACACACACACACACACACACACACACACACACACACACACACACACACACACACATATATATACATACATACATACATACATACATACATACATACATACACGCACGCACGCACACACAGACACACATACACATACCTATTGGCGTGAAAGTTGCACAATGAATGGAGTTGAAGACACAGTAAGAAAACCTGAGAGCAAGAGATAGAGAAGTATCTCCACATTTAATGCAACAACGCTAGTAGAGCTGCAGGTTCAGTTGGTATTAAATTCATCACAAACAGCATTGTATTTTCTGTAATTGTAGAAGAAAGATTTAGACAAAAATGTGTATGGATGGATGTATGAAGTTTCAGTCGCAGTCCTTACTACTCATAAATAACCTAAGTGTTACATTCATATGACTTTTTCAAACTGCTATGGTTTATAAAGCCTTTGGAAACTATTCCTACGAAAGTATATTTTTCTATTATTCTCATATTAAGTTATATAAACCTTATAATTAAATTACACATTTTGTTAGTACCAGGTGGATAGAGGAAACAGGATAGATGTATAAAAGCGGATCACTTTATGTTGACCTTGAAATTCTATAACATTTCCATGGTATCACTTGAAATAGCTGGATAGCAACAGCATTTTAAAAATGACAAAGCATTACAACATTAAAATAAATAATAACACATGACTCTGGAATGACTAATAACAGAAAGTTATTGGAAGCAAAGTTTTAAGGAAATTCACTTTGTGCGTGCATGCGCGTGCGGGTGTGTAGTACTTATGTTTTGTATCTCTCTTATGGTTTGCCTGTTAAGCAAAATTAAAGAAACTTCCGTCAGAATGAACACTTCATGGACTATTCCCAGAAAATTCAAGATATGGATTTTATTTGTCATAAAGGTACAATAAATTTATGGCATTTTAATCAAATTTGGTCGAGCTGTCTCTCAAAAAGTTAAGCACATAAATGCTTTTTTCATATAAAGAGTGGTTTTGTGTGGTGGGATTTTTCATTAAAATCTTTGTGTTGCATTTGTTTTGAACAACACACACATAACACGCACGCACGCACGCACACCCTCTTACACAGAAACGGTATTCGTTTGTACCTTTTCTAAATCGTGCGAATGTGTTACGTAGCTCCAGATACCGTAAAGCTCAACAATATAAACGAATAAAGTATGCAACGCCAGGGCACAATTTCGTATGGAAACTTCACGAAGTAAAAGTCTACTTGGAGTTGTAGGAATCATCTGGATTATTTAACTCCACTTCTTTCTTGAGCCGTTAGGCGAACTGCATTCCCTTCTTTTGTGTTTCCATCATTAGAAAACTTTGCAGGTCTCAATTGCTTTACGTGCATGGAATGCACCTTTGCCGGGTTTGTTTATCCTTGACATGGTTTTTATCTCACACAAATGCTGAAAATACAGATACCGCTCAACTTGATCGAAAGTTCAACTACCTAAAAGGCAAATGCTTCGTAATAGGAGAAACCCAGTTTTTAATTAGTGTTACAAAAAATGCCCACATAATCAGGTCTAGAATATTTGTATTTAAAGTTGCAGGAGTCGTAACGAAATGTTTAGGGTTTGTACTTTTAGAGCAAGCACGTTAGTATAAGCCCATTTGCTTAGCGCTTATGCTTTACCAGTTAGCGGAGAAACCAGAGGGTTGGTGACATCCCTGAGGAAGTGGTGGAAGAAGCACGTGCCATGGAAAAGGGAAGGAGAATTCTTAGTAATTTAATAAAGTGTAAGTCGATTTACATTAAATAAAAAGTTTTGATAATGCCAATACAAAAAGTTTATACTCAAAGAATTTAATGTCGAATGTTATGGAAAATCAGTATATTTGAATTCTAGATATTAGTAGTCGTGTATTACATATATGTTTGAACTGTTTCCGTCATCTCCATTAACAAGCATGGTAGAATACCCTACACAATTGACTACCATTATATCTTCCTCAAGCTTGCAATGAATGGGGAACAGAATAATGTAAGACTTGCATGTTTCCCATGGGTATATTGAAGCTAGTGAAAATAATGAAATCTGTTGTACTCAGATCATTCTAGGACTGTATGTTTGTGATGGTAATTAATCTCAAAAGGAAGGTTATGGTTGTTGCGGAGAACAGAACAAAACTATTTCTATTTTGTTACTGATAAGAAGAAAACCTTGTAATGTTATAGCTGCTATACTACAACTGTATTGAGAGGAGAGGGAGGAATAGGTGGGGCGGTTATAGGTTTCTCCTCTCTACTAAAACCCTCCATTTACGTATCGAGCTGCAAATAATATGGCCAGATATGCAAGAAGAAACTAGAGCCCTTCTTTTGCTTGACCCCTGGACAACCGGTAGAGATGAACTATCAATTTTACAGTTCCCGAAGGCGTCGAATTTATGAAGAAGCTGATTCCAGCAAAGTGCACAGGCATTGTGCAACTTACTGGCGTTTTCTTTTTCCGATTAAACAACAATTTTGTGAAATTTATCACAGGTACAATTATGATGGTATCTTCTGACAATGGCATCAACATATGGCATACAGACCACGTTTTACGCCTTCAGTCGTTTGTACATATCCAGTTCTCAGCAGCAAGATTCTCCAAATTAATCAAATGTGCATTTTTTCAATGCGGCTACACCAAACACTTTCCTGATGTATTTCAACACCATTGTAGTCCTTTTCGAAGAAGGATTAATGGAAGAGTGTTTCCATGAGAATTGTGAGCAACCTTCTTTCATCAAATGTGCATACCGCGAGAACCGTCTATGCATTGACCAATCTATTACTACTGACTTGCATATGTTTTGCCTCTGTCATAGTTGACCGACCGAGGTACTGAGATTGTAACGTGCGAGCCGCATTCGGGAAATCCGTGTTCGATTCACGTCAAGCCCGCCACCCAGGCCTTGGAGTTTCTTTTCTTTGTTTTCCATGGTTTACTCGGGTTGGTAGGCGAATGGTGGTGTTGTTTCTCTTCTACTACTTCCTTTCATCTGTTTCATATGCATATGTTTCAGAGTTGTAGCACCAGACGACGGCAATTGGCGCGTTGCGGCAGCACAGGTAAGTTTGTGCCGTGGGAAAGGTTCTCCCTGGCGCCTTGCTGGCCGTTTGGAACCCCTTCCTAGGAGCGGCTCGTGTCATTCCAGACCCCCCCAGTTGAAGACAACTAGGCGGCATCGTGCGTGCGTCAGATTTGGTGTTATTCTGAAATCGTTAGAGACCCCATCCTTGCTAGCGCATTGACGTCGGTGTGTGGTCGCCTTTCGGATCTCCGCTTCATCTGTTCACATTGGAAGTACAAGGAACCTACTATGGCTTACGTGCGGAGGACTTCCGACTGCCTGGTCCTACACGTAAATTGATTACCACGTATTTTGTACGTGTTTGTAAACGAAACGTTCGGTTATAACATAGCTCTTTTGCATTATTGGACCACTTTGACAGCAAACATAATTACAAATTGTTAATCTTCACTGTTACATCTTGGATGTTTCGCTTTGTTTTTGTTCAAAACGCGAGTTTTAGAGCAATTGCATTGTTTCTAACATCTCGTATATAAAATGAACGTTGATACAATTTCTCATTTGTATATTTTTCGCGTTATTCCGTGATGCAATGAGATCTTCCCTACTTGTTATTTTAGATATCTTTCGTATATAAATCCATTATTGAACAACAATAAAGAAGAATTATCCAGGAACACCGGAGGAAAGTGTTTACCATTCATTTTATGTGAATATTCAAACCACAATATTATTACGGACATGTTCAATATTCTTTCCTGTTTGCAAGGTTGATCTGTCAAGAGTTCTAAGAGGAGTGGAAAGCTTTTGCCACATTTCCTCATGAACATCAAGATATGATTGTCAAATAAACTAGTTAAACTTTTTTAATGTTAGGCGTCCTACTTTCTCGCAAAATGATTTGATTTGGGGAAGGACTTTCGAATTTTTTAAAATTATAATATTTATAATATGAGCATTTCTATTTCGGATTGTATCTAAGATCATTTTGATTTTGAATTCCTAACAAAACAGTGTTAAACATGACTGAGGTATGATGGTATAAATGTGTTGAATTCTCCAACATTTCGAATTATAATTTAACGACTTTATTCGGATTAAAGTCGTAATAATATTTTCGTATTCATATTTTTTATTTCCTTTGTAATCTATTTAGTTTAAACATACTTATATCAATTGCCTAAGCAACACATATCCAGTTCATACCATAATTAATGGTATTCGTTAGTCGTACAAGAAGTAACAATCATTTGACTGCGGCAGATATATTCAGGAAGAATCTTACTAACATATGTATGTCCCTCAAACAGTTGACTGTTATTACTCTATTTCTGGACTTAATCCTCTCCGTTATTTAAGTATTCGTGATATCTCTCTCAAGCTATAGAATTCCCTTATTGTAGTTGATTATCGCCATCCATTAAGCCAAGAACTTTGTGCACAATTTTACCTAGCAAAGAATGAAATCTGGAACTCATCTAGGGTTTCATGTCTGTCTTCTACAATTTTGTTGTTCATTTCATTATTCAAGGCAGCTGCTACGAGTGACGGACGCGCAGATTGAGTTTCGTCATGCTCGTTTTTTAGTCCATTGTTTATTATTTAACACCACTTTCTGACATTACTCTCATTCATCACTGTGTCACTCTACGCCTCCTTTAATTGACCTCAAATGTCTTCAGGTTTTAACTTCCGGGTATTCAAATATCCAATATCTCTCACCACTGAGTCACGGGACTTTGTACCACGCAATTCATTTTGAGCAACCACAGAAAGCACAATCACAATTTGCTTTGATTGAAACTGTCATAAAAGTGAGGAAAGATGTTGAAGGACACCACTCGACTTTGAATAGAAGTCCGATAGGAACCTTCGCGAGGGATTGCACAAATGGTCGTTACTTCCTGAATTAGCCTTGTATTTCTCAATGGAACGTAAGAAGTTCATGCCCCCGACAGCGGGCTGACCAAGTAAAGGAGAGGAAATGTGTGGCCCAAACGTGTAGTACAGAACATTGTATCCATATCTTCCAGGGCAAGACATTCAGGGTATTTCAAAAACCATTTGCTACTGGAAACATTGAAAATAGAACGATGTAACAAACACTCTGAGACATTTATGAATATTAACGCCTATCAGGTATATGTTAAACCACATTTAAGCAACAGTGACCCCAAGAGTTGCTTTGGAACCACCTGTTAGGAATTCTCAAATTGCAGTCAGCCCAATAGTAGAACATTATCCAAAATTAGGGAAGAAAGGAACATAAGTACTTCTTTGGAACTAATATAGCATATGAAATATGATCGATAAATGCCTTACAATGAATTGGCTATCCTATTTCGTGTAAGGAAACTCCTAAAACACGCAGTGTTGGTGGTGACCCTGGTGTTGTGAGGCTGTTATTGCAGGATATTCACCCTTGCCGGAAGTCGAGCCATGAATCTGTGGCTCGCCTTCCATCTGTCACTACTTGGGAGAGCTCGTCGGGGCCATACTTCGCCACACAACGGGAGAATCCAAGGACGACCATTAAAATGTAATGTTCATTGTTTTTCGACGATAATAACTCACGGCATATGTGTGGTCACACTTTTGTATATCTAATGTTACAACTGTCTTCTGTAAAGATGTGTCTGTGTGTGTGTTTAAGATAATGCATCTGTAAAATTTCGAAAAAAAAACACAGAATGTAACATACATTTTTGAAAGCTATGCCACTTATTACAATTAGAAACAGCACGTTTAAAAATTCTAGCCTGCAGGGATTCTTAAATATTCATTTTTTATTGTATAAATCCATTTTCTGATATAAAATGTCCACACGATACATTTGTAAAGATGTTCACTTAAAATTCAGGTTATACAGTAAATAAGTTTACAGATAGATCAAGCATAACATCTTTTAATATATCCTTGAAAAGTATTAGCTTTTTTACTCTCCAGAATTCTATATTTTTTAAAAGGGAATAATTTATTTTTCAAAATTGGAACATTATTTTGAAACAATTGTATCGCCATTTTCTCTAATGCAATTTTGGTACGCAACACAAAAAATTTAATACAAATTACAAAACAATTGCGTCGTGTGAAGCATTATCAGAACGGAAAAATTCTGAAAAAAATATATTTGTGAGAAAGGAAGGTTTAAAGTTGGGAGTGCCTATTAATGAGCACTTGTCCATTTGTAGCTTCAATTAATTTGATAGTTATAATGCACCAGCTGCAAGAACTCTAACATTTAGAATTCATATTATTTTATTATGGACAATTTAGTTTCTTAATTTTCACAATTTTACCCCAACATTTAAGCATGCGTCTACAAATTCCTCACATAGAAAGTGCAAAGTTGCTTTGTACGTCATTTATTATTTTCCATTTCACTTATCTGCATATGGTAGGCAGATAAAGTACTGGTTTTCGTTGAAAATTTCGATGTCTGAATTTATTGGAAACATCTCAAAACTTGTTTCTCACACACAAAAAATCTAGTAAAACTACTCCTAGGATGCGGAGAAATGTTTTTTTTTTTTCTTTTTTTCAAGAAAATTCTCAAACCTTAAATTACTCTTTACATGGAAAATTCTTTGTTAATTTTTATTTTCCCCGAAAAACTTGATCTAGGAAACCCATTCAAACCAGATTCGATATCGAGCCTTTCGTTAGAAGGCAGAAACTACTCAAAAGCCACGTAATAATACATAGACTTGTTTGCTGTGTATGTAAAAGCAATTGCGATTGCGATTATTAACGATCCGTTAACTATTCCTTCGTTGCACTCCTACATCAAAACGATTAAACCGGCATACTCGACCCAGGGTGTTCCTTTGTGACACCTGTACACTATCTTCAAAATAATGCAAGAGTGCCATAAAGGAACAATTATTTCCCTCTTTATTTTACATGGCGACATTAATGCCACTACCGTCCTATAAAGTCAGTGCTGGAGTCTCAAGAGATAAGGCGCTTTTGTTACTCACAAATCTTAGTTTCAAAATCTCAAAAAGCAATTCCTATAAAATTATGTTTGTTGGGCTTACTCCCTCCCCACCCATCTAGTCTTCCAATTGCATCATAATAGTGAGTGTTATAAACCTAAGAACACGCGAGGGAAACATTATTCTCAATGGAATTATTTCCATGTTTAAATGATTGAAATTTAAATATACATGTTTAATGGGATAAATACTTCTTTATAGATCTTTACCCTAAACAGTCTTCCCTTAGAACCAATGTAATAAGTCTCATTCTATGTATACTTTGTGTGCAATTAAACAAATCCAGTGTCCCTGAAATTACACAGATTTGTACGATCGTTGTTTCAACGCTCTTATACTTTCCACGTCCAATGCGATGTTCAGCTGACGGTGCTGAACTGTACAAAACTGACTGATGCTATTATATTTGCTTTCTGAACATTGAGAACCTTCCAGAATGGTTGCCACAGTGCCATAATATCCTTAAACGTTTCTAGGCTTGCTGGAACGGAACCGTGAATCGAAAGGCTTCAGTCCATGCGTTCAATGTCACCTCTAATTACAAGTTAACTAACGAAGTTCTAGAGCAGGAAAGTGGAGTTTTTGAACGTATAATCCTAATCCGTTGTGGGCTTTGGCAGATCGAACATCGGGGAAGATGTTTTCCTCTGTATACCACTATTTGTTTTCTGAAAAACAAGTTTAATGGCGGTCGCAGGAGGAGCTGGTCAACACAAAATCCAATCAGAGGCTTGCCACCCCTGGCAGTGCTGTATAGTTAAACGCGCTGCAAAGCTTGTGATATAAATATCATTTGCACCCACAAAATTTATTTGCACAACAGGAATGAGAATAGTAGTGATGAGCTATCAGCCGCAATTAAATTTTGTGTCTGCCATAATTCACAACGTATACTGTAGTGTGAGCCTGCAATAGTCAGAAGCTTTCTTTCTGAGAATTGTTTATTGTCATAAAGGGCAATATTAACATTGACATGAGAATAAATGTACTACTCCTAGAAAACTAGAGCTTCCTTCACTGATACAAGATTCTTTATCAGGATTCTCAAAATTATGGCCATTAGATACTGCAAGCGATGACCAAGCGCTGTAACGTCTGTCACCAGAAACTATGGCGAGACAAGATCTGTGACACAAACAGATGACGTGCTTAGTTCCTTTGCACCTCTATTTCATAGATGTCTCCCAATAACTGCAGGAATACTGTGACGCAGCGGCTGTGCCTAAGGTTATCAGGAGGCCGGCGCTGGGCAGTCCGAACCGTAAACAAGATAAGCCGCGAGCTCGCCCAGCCTAAATAAGATAAGCGTTACGCCTGAAAACTAGATCTTTCTGGATGTTTAGACATATCTGGAATATTCCTACGGCTATATAAGCGAGCGCTCTAACAAAGAGAGTCAGTTTTGCGGTGTTCGGAAGTCTGGTGAGTGAGGAGATCCGGCGAAGTGAGTCCAGCGGAGCGAGTGAGTGGGTGAGTTAGCGCGTGCGACGAGAATTGCTGTTCTCCAAGCGAGTTCTGGACACGTGTTGTGTTCGATTTCCCAGCGAGTGAACCGTCCAGAAGAAGAGGCTACGTCGAGTGTATTTCGTTTCACCGCTACGTCACTGAGGAAAGTGAAGTGACAGTGAGCAGCGGAACTAATGAAATAAGCGAACTCTCGACGAAAGTTGAACTAGTTTGCCAAGTGAAAGTAAAAACTGAGTGAATGACAGTTTCGAAAATTGCACGGTCACAGTATTCTTTTTTATTTTATTATATTTGCAGCATCTGTTAGTACCATGTAGTTGTGTTGATAATAGACGCATTCTTCATAATTGTAAAACTTAGTGCTCAGATATTTGCCCGGCAGCAGTCCTCAAATCCAACCAATGGACGTATTGGTTGTTAAATAACACTCACATTAACACGCCACATCCTGAGCATTCCAAGAAACCTTCTTGTCTAAACAAAAATTTTCCGAAGGCAGCCGGGAATCGAATCCTGGAACCCCTTGCACAGCAAGCAGGTGCTCTAACAACTGAGCAAGAATAGTGCATTTAAAACTTGTCATGAATTAAGGAATCTTAAAGGGGGATAATCTGTCTATAGTTTACACAAACTAACAATGTTTACTGGTATCTATGATCGCGGTATTAGATAAAAGTCAACCTGTACACTTCTACAAGCACCGCTTTATCAAGCGTTCCTTCGGCGCGCGACGATTTGTTGATTTTAAGATAATATGAAGCACTGATTTGTTGACTTTTATCTTCAACTTTAATATTGATTTACTAATTTAATTTCCTCTTCTTTTACAGGTGAGTTTCGACCTTTATATACAGTGGAGAGTGGATCTTCGAGTATTCATTCGTCATTTTATTTTCCTTTATGTGAGTACTGTATTTATGAAATTAATGCTTGGTTCAAGAAAACTGATGTGTTACTCTGCCATTAGTTAACGGACCTAAAAGCTTGTTCCGTCCTAAATTATATATCGTTGCACTTGCGATGTTTAACGATGTGTTGACTATCCTTTCGTTACATAGGTACGTCAAAACGACTGAGCCAACGTACTCGACACCAACATGTGACTTGCTACATCCTATAACAAAAGCCAAAATTGCTGCTCGCAATATTAACTTCTCTGTGTTTGTATCAGAAAAAATACAAAGGCACTTGAGCAAAATGAACAAAATGGACATAGAGTGTGGTTATTTCTTGAAAGAGGGACATTAATTTGGTTCATTTAAAATTCAGAGCATAAATTTGTCGCATTGTAGAAGCGGTTTTAAATTCTCAGGTGATTTGGGTGCACGCTTTATTTTATTTCCTGCTAAGTTAACGCAGTTGTATGAGTTAAAATATGATATAAAAAGTCTACGTAGCATGGTTCATGAAGCTGCCCAGATGCAGTCCTAAGATAGGAACGTTTGTTTAAAGGGAAATTAAACGATCATTCCACAGATGGTATGCTCCGCAGCTAATGATGCATTCTTATATATTTAAACGAGCAATTCTTGGAAACGGCTCTAATGATTTCGATCAAATTTTGTATTCAGATAAGGTTTAGCTAATTAAGTTTATGTATATAATTGCAATTCCTTAAAAAAAAAAAGAAAAAAAGAAAAAAAAAAACCGATTTTACGCCTAACGGTCACAATTACTCTAAACCTTATTTTGGCCACAATTTCTCTGTTAATAGGCCAGTGTAAACAAACAAGCCAGGGTATTAAAGGTATCATCAAGAGCTTTTAGAAAATCTAAAGAAAGTTGACTTAGCTATATTAGTCTATGCGTAACAGTCACAATTAGTCGAAACCTTATTTTGGCCATAATTTCTCTGTTAATGGGCCAATTTCAACAAACATTAACATTTTGCTTTTCAAGTTTATCTAAATAAGTATCTCCCCCCCCCCCCCAAAAAAAAAGAACACGATGAAAACAGGGAAAGAAAAGAAAATGCGAGGGAAGCTCGGTCACCCAGGTAGTATTATCTTATATCTCTATTCAGATATCCTGATATTTTTACATTTAATGTTATATAATGTTAAGGTTACTGTGGCTCTTTATGAAAAAGTATCAGCTAAACTGTGTTAAATCGTTTTAAATAAATGCGCTTATTTTTTGCTAAAATGTATTTCTTCTTTATAATTATACTGACGATAAGAGACACCCATTCTTGTGAAAACCATAGTTTCGCTTCAGCGTTGTCTTCATATTTATAAAATATATTTTTTTTAATAATTTAAAGAACGTGAGAAATGACAGTGTTGTAGAAGAAGATGCCATCTTCTAAAATGGCAGTTGTATGTATATGTCAAACATAAAACGTATATTAAAAATAATTATATTATAACACTCAACTTGCATAAGAAATAACTATAAATAAAATGTATTTGACGAAATGTGACATTTAGATCAAAGATAAACTACAGTCGATAATCGAAAGCAGATATTTTGAGTTATTTTGCAACCAAACTTGTTCCGCCACAAGACCAATGCTTTTATGTACCAACCTGAATAAAAAATAACAGCTTATTGGACAATTTTTTGTCAATGTTTAAGACATCAAGAGATAGGTACAATCAGATTAAACAAATTTTCAGCTGTGTATGAAATCCATTTTAAGCCTATTAATGATTATTAAATTGACGCTTTTGCGAAACAATGTTTTATTCTAGCACGTTTCAGCGCCATTGGCACTTTTTAGGGCCAATAGTGATTAACGGTTGAATAAACTCCTTTGCAATACGTTCTGAGTGGTTTAGATTTAACTGTGCATGTTGCATGTTTTACAGATAATAGTTGTACTTGGCAAGTTAGAGGGACATTTATCGTGGTGTTATTTCTTATTTATTTGTAGCAATATATTGACAGTGACAGGTGTAGATAGCAAGTAAATGAGACTATTCACTAAATCAATTTAGCCATCATTCTTGTTAGCTTTTACGCTGAAAGTGTGTTCTAGTGAGTATAGAATTTGATACCCACAGTTCTGTCATGTATGGTCGAGTTTTGAAATTAAGTGTGTCAGAGATCGCGGGCTCGCATACAAGAACCTGTTATGGTGCACAGTCATAAATATGGAGTTCATTTGTTATGGCTGGCAAAGCAGACTTGCGGATGTGATTGGGCTGTTCCTTCTTTAACAAGTGGACGTGGTCTTCACAGTCATTATTTTAATAGTATTTATGGGCAGGAATAGGTTACAAAAATATCTTTTTTTGATTGCTGTTTTCTCTTTCTAACATAATATGGCAATATAATCAATTGCATTTGAAATATCCCATTGGAGTTTAAAGTCAGAATAGCCTGAGTTACGATATAGTTTACAAAATATGTACATGTTTACAGCTTGGTTAAAGATATACGCACATGTATTTAATATTCAAGTAGATAATTTAAATAAATGCTGCATGTTCATGTCTATGTTATACCTATGTATTAAAGAAAACAAGCAGAGAAAAGTGTTCAGCTTAGAATTAGGGTTCAAAATATTCATTTGTTCTGAGGGTATTGAGTGAAGGTTTCTGTATTAACAATGAACGACTTGGAACACTATAATTACATTTAATTAAATACTTATGCGTATTAAAAAGCGGCGTAATGGAAGAGATAATAGCAAATTATAGCCAAAACACATTCCGTATACAAAAATAACACTTTTGTGTCTTAAAATACAATTAAAATAATACATTAATACATTTTACCCACATAATAGTAGAATTATCTCATTTTCGGACTCGAATTGCAGCTTCAGTGTGTTACAAGCTATTTTACTATTTTATGGTACATGTAGCAAACTTTAGGCCTTTGTAAAACTCGCACTTCATAGGATAAGTCAATGGCAAAACTGAAATAATTTAACCGTTTATTATACTAGGTTTAAGACAAAAAGTTCAATTCCATAAATAGATGTCTGCCATAAATCTTAGGGTCCCAGTTCAAATCTGGTTTGAGAAATATCAGTTAATATTCACACTTAATATTCCACACGTTCGAAACTTTTTTTCTTCTGAATGTAGCCGGCAGTTGTTCTCCTTGCGCTACTTCAATGCAATGAGGAAACGGCCTAACTCTTGAAAATGGCTCCAAACGTCTCATTAGATCAAAGCGTTTCAGTTTTTGAGAACCTACAAGTGAAATTCAAACGATTCGAACGAGTAACGCGTGTTTTGCCAGCTCAGTGCACCTCGAGTTTACTTGAACATCATTCTACTAATTTAATTTCCACCAAGATGCATTAACTGAAAGTCTGGACTTTAATCCAGGAATTATCATCCTTTGATATAATATAATTTAATCTTAAAAAATGCTGCAATTGAAATTCAAATCTTTAGTCGCTGTACTTTTTCTACAGTCTCTTTAGAGGCTAATGAAGCATCAAGTATCTAACTGATCTTAAAAGAGTTGATTCCAACTGATAACCTTGAACCAATTATTAAGTGCAAAGGCTTATGTGCTGTGCTACCGAAACTCCTGTTGTTGTACTGAAAATACTCTTCATTTTAGTAGAATATTTCCGAGGGCTATTGGATGAACCCACAATATGCTGGTTATGATTTTGGCTTTCACAGATCCCAAATACGCCACCATATGCTTTTATTTTGTGGTTATAGTTGTAAGATCTCGAGGCAGGCAGGTAGCTATTTCATGGGCTACTCTTTGCAACACTTGCTTCCCTTATATGTATACATGCTTTATCTTCTTCGCATCTATGTCTTCCTGGATTATACAGCAATGAAGCTACTTCTATTACGAGACCAATCAAAGCGCAGATGTTTGATATTAGAAAACGCAAAGGGATGTTCATATGTGCGACTCATTGGAGCGCTCCGATTCATCTTTCGAAATAATTTGGGTTACGTTTTCTTAGTAATTGATCAGAAATAGAAATAGATACCCTAAAAGATATAGGTAGCTCAAACTTGCAACGGGATGACATTGACTCTACTCATAGCTTGTTGGGGATGGTACAGTTTGGCAGTGAACCTCAATTTAGCCGTTAACTTATACGAGCTTTAAGCCACGCATAAAAGAACACAGGAGCTTATTTGTGCTTTATGATCCCATGGAAGTTGAGCATATTTTCTCACATAAAATATCTTAAAGTCGTTGTAGACCAGTGCATTTTAGGAATCAAACATGCTAACGAAAATGCTAAATGTATCTCTTGAAAGAAAATACGCAGCATACAGATGCGACGTATTACGAGGGGTGATCTGAAACTAAGGTTGCAAGGCCAATATTCCTGGAGTTTCGTCCTTATCGATAAATTAGTAATGTGCGGTAACTGTAATACATGCTGTTGGCAACTTTGTAGAGCAGAGGTGGGCTAAAGCGGACTCGTGAATCCGCGTGATTCATGAACCTTTCGCCGTGTATCTATGGAACACAACGGTACACACCCCCTTTCTTAGTGGATTTCAGGGTCCAAAGGTCGTTTCACGACCGGTATCAGTGGAGGAACATCAACATCATCTACCTCATTTGTATCAAGATGTTACATGGTTTTCTTCGATATATATATATCCTGCTGTATACAACGAAAAAAGCTAATGTGTTTTCTGATCTACTTTTTATATGTATATGTTGAATACGTTTTCCGTTATTATTAATTATTATTATTATTATTATTATTATTATTATTATTATTATTATTATTATTATTATTATTATTATTATTATTATTATTATTATTATTATTATTATTATTATTATTATTATTATTATTATTATTATTATTATTATTATTATTATTATTATTATTATTATTATTATTATTATTATTATTATTATTATTATTATTATTATTATTATTATTATTAAATCACACCACATTAATTATGGTACTCTAGATACTATTGGAACTAAAGTTACAATTACAGTAATATCATAAAGAATACATGACTAATTATCAGGCTTTTTTTATCAGAATGGTTTTCAATTTCCTCCTTTTTCTTTGAGGCTTTTATCGGTGCCTCGCTACAATGTTGAGCACGCGTGTTAATGAATGTTTTTCAATATTTCATAGAGTGAGATGGATGAGTAACACAGGTGCAGTGTCATTGTGTTGCCCATTCCACAAAACCGTTAAAAGTGAACAAATACGAACAACTGGAAATAGCAAACAACAAGAAAGACAAGTGAAGTTGCTGTTTTTGTGTGAATTGGCTGTTCTCTGCCATAGAATGAACCTGACTTCAGCACACCTGTGGGGGTATGGACTTTTCGGACCAATGTCCGCTAAACAGGAAGAGGAATCTAAGGAGCTGTAGGTCCAGTAAACCAACATTCCTTCCAAAGGAAGTGTGATGCTGAGCACATCATCTCACTGTGGCGGTTAGATAATCGCTCACCTCTGTCATGTGTATGTTGACGTGAGGCCAGCAGTCGGGTTGGCCGGTCCTGGAAAGTCAGTCATATGTCACATTATTATGGTCATAATTCCTTAGCCGAATTTTAAAACCTATAACTTTCCAGAATATAAGACATTTTGTTCAATGAGTTTAATTAGTTTGGAGCAGGCATGCACACTCTAAACTCAAAATCTGAACCCATCATTTGGTTGGGGAAAATTTGAGCATCCTCCCCGCAGTTCGATCTGGCTCCAAGGAATTTTCATTTGTTGCTTCATCTGAAGAAATTCCTTAATGGAAAACATCTCAGCCACGATGATGTTAAGAAAGAAGTGCAGACTTGACTTTTATCACAACTGGCATCATTCTTTAGTAAAGGCCTACAAAAACTGGTTTCCCGTTATAAGGACATAAATAAGGGTGGTAACTAAGTATAGAAGGAGTGAAATGTGTGAGGCTATGAGTGACAATAAAGTATTTGAAGAATAATATTATTTTTTAAAAAGAAGATATCGGTACGTACTTTAAAAATACGCCGTGCATAATGTTTCTGGTGGTAAAAACCATTTTTCCCCCAAGTATGTTTTCCGAAACAGAATTGTAATTAAGGTACCGTAAAGAGCAAAACATCCGCATATCATTTTTAAGTTTTTAGTCACCCCAAAGTGAAAATTAGAATTACATTATAGGGTGCGTGTTATAAGAAACTGATAAGGAATTTTTCGGAAATTTCGCATAAATTTCATGCTTTGTTATGAAAACGTAAGAGTAAGATTTCCAATACTTGTCTATAAATGGAATAGATACATCAAAAGCATCATTTTTAAACTCTTAATTGGAGAACTAAACCATCCGACATTTTCCCCTTTATTTCCCAAAGACACTGAACTAATTTTCCCTTAAAAGTGGTGGTGCACCTGCATATTGTACATAGGGTGCAGTATATGCTATACCTACTACTTAATTAAGAACATTTCTTACGAATCAGTTTAAGAATATATGTTACAGACATTTTAAACTGTGCAGTTAACGGTTAAAAGCGTAAGAAACACAGTTAATGACAAACATTAAAATTTCACAGTATAAACAAACAACACACATCTTTGGTATCATCTCTGTTTTCTTGGAACCTGGAAAATTCTGAAGTCTTAGCACAGAAAGTGTTTAAGAATGTTAATGACGAGGAAAATTACAAATCATAAAAATAGCATAACATTACTCCTTCAGTACATTCATAACTGGTGTAACCGTATACTCTCGTAACCTGCAAAATGATGAATAAAAGTGCACTTTGAGTCAGGTTCGTCATATAACGAAACTTCATAGCACGGTACTGCAAGAGGTTAGAGTTCTCTGTACTAAATGCTGGTATTTCTATACAACATAGCCTTACCATAAACATGCACAAGGATTTTATGATACGCTTTGCACACCCAAAGGCTGTTTATAATTGTAATGTTTTAGTAGATACACGCTATAGCCGTATTCATGCGCAATGACGTTCCTGTTACCTTGTAATATCAACATTTCGATACCTTTAGCCACTATTATAACATCCTATTACGAAGTAATATACCAATACAAAATTTTGAAGAGACTTTTGTGTATACAAAGTGTAGTAGAAATAAGGTTTGATCTGTAAAGGATGACAACAGACGTCATTTCGGACGGAGCTTTGTTAACAATTTCATCTATCTCAAAAAGTATTGTTCCATTAGTAAAATCACATATTTTCATACTGAACAGAGGATTGGCGGAAGTCGTTCCGCGGGTAGCAATTGTTTCCGGCGTATTATCTTAAGTTTGGTATGCGTATAAACAAAGACTACAGTGTTTCGGGTTGTTTATGGTGGGCAAAACGTCTCCGACAACATTGCATGCATACTTATTTACGTGATGTCCTAACAAACACAAGAAATTTGCCGAACTTGCTAAGACACGGATTCCTAGGTTCGCGGTTCAAATCCCTTCAGGTTCGTCCTCCCTGACTGAGGAGTTTTACAGATTTTTCTCAGTCCTAATAACTGGCAAATATCGGGAAGCTACCCTAAGCTTATGTCTGAAACATTTCATTGCCAAATTTTCTTTCCCAATTATTGTTAATTTCATGTATCATCGATGTCTATGGCCTGCGGTGCCATATGCATTAAGAACAGACATTATTCTTATGCTATTCAACCTAAAGACGTAATTGTATTAATGTAGGCTACATTAACATGAAAATACTTATTGAAAACCTTACTCAGAAGGGTGTCTCGCAATATGGATTAAAAGAATGAACCTCATTTCAATTACACCTTGTGTAGCTAGAAGGTAATTGACTAGCCAAATGAACGGAAAAAACAGTTTAAGTTTTAGCATGTAGAAGCGATGTATTTGGGAGTATGTATACAAATGCGAATGGTAATTCAAGACATAACTTATTTGTGTGTCCGACGACGATAACATTTGGAACAGAGACTATCAATAAACTCAACTGCGTTTTCGAAATATCGACTAGTGTAAAACGCGCTGCAGGACGACGTGGGACTTAGAAATATTCTGCTCTTTTAATGCACGCAATAATTTTTTTCCCATGGTTGTACAAGTGAGACATTAAAATTCTAATTTAACATTGGTAAGATACGGTGTTCCTGGTCCCCTTAAGTTACTCGATATTCATCTCTACAGGATAAGGGAAAACCCTGGAAAAAAACCTTATTTATGTAACTCACCCTAACCGACATTTGAATTCGGGACCTCCACACCAATGATGTGGGCAATATACTGGGTGTCCCAAAAAACACTGACATGCTTAGTATGTTGTGCGGGACGGCGAACTGATCGATTTTCAAATAAGAACCCCTGTCTGGAAACGCATGGTTTGGACGCTCTAGCGCATCGAAGTATCAGAACGAACGGCTGTGACAATATGTTAATATTCGTTTTGGTGTCTTAATACGGAAGGTATGCAACCCTTTAGCCATCTATGTACTAGGATAAACGACCTGATCATATTAACATTCCTGCGCATGCGCTAAATTCCTCCATAGGGTCCTTGGTGCGTATCCTACAGCGTTACTTGTGTGATTTTCAGTACACCAGCGCGACATGTAGCAGTACACTGCCGCTGGAATGGCCGACTTGAGCTCCAGGACACTGATGTAAATGTGTAGAATCACTTCAATGTCGCATATACAAATCGGTCGATTGGTAAAGGTGGACCAGTTCCATGGCCAGTACGATCGCCAGATCTCACACCTCTCGACTATTTTCTGGAGTTGTATGAAGAGTATGGTGTATGACACTCCTGTAACGTCAGCGGAGGACCTTATGGCTCGAGTCCACGGAGCGATTAAACATCTTCAAAGACAACCGCACGTATTGGGTCATGTGCATGAGGCTCTGCACCGCCGATATAGGCTCTGCAGGGACGTAGAAGGTACACAGTTCGAAGCCCGTCTGTAATATAGATAGCTCATGTTGGGTTTATTGATGAAATGTGAACGGACACTCATCTCACACTTTGATGCGCTACAGCGTCCAAAACGTGCATTTCGGGACACGGGTTCCTAATTGAAAACCGAACATTTTGCCGTTCCGCACAACAAACCAAGCTTTGTCGGTGTTTTTTGGGACACCGGTATTTTCAATAGAAATCTTGAGACTATAACTCGTGATTGTGTGAACTTGTAGACGATACGTGTTCTTGATCCAGCATCCCTCTACAATCTCTGAAAGTTTCTCGAGTATTGTAGGAGTTCTATTACAATCTTGTGACAAGGAAAACTGCTATCGCATGTTACCATGAACATAAAGCTAGGTACCTCCGCAGCAATGAAGGCGACGATAACTGCAAACTTGATGATGAACTGTTGTGGCAGTAGTAATATTATCACTTGAGGGCACACAACTGTAACGGTCATTAGCTCTGAGACTTGTTGTGGTAATGATTACACTATAACCATAAATAAGTGCAGGAAAAAAAGTAATGAACTAACGTTTATCCTTCATTCGTGTACCAGCACAGAGCCAACAAAACATCGTCTCTTACCCAACTATGTTACAGCAAACATTTACTGTAGTTAAGGAACCTACAGTCCTTCAGGTCACAACTACTAGATCTAAATGTGGATTAATAAAGCTGAACAACAAATCTGAGCATTTTTATTTTGCACTTTACCCTTTCACTTCGTTCATCCAGCGGTCTCACGGTGCTGTGTCGGCCGCGTCGACCTTGCAGTCATGGAAAAAATGATTGAGCGCATTAGAGAGCACTCCGTATTGCAGCGCGGTTTACACAAGTCGATGTTTCCAATATGCAGCCTGAGTTTATTGACTGTCTCTGTGGCATACGCCGAACACACAAGATGTCTTGAATCACGACGTGCATATTTATGTGTTCCTAATAAAGAAAGATGGACGATGTTATCCACCCCAATGCGTCAACAGAACGCAAAAGTATGTCTGTCTGATGGTATGCTCGTTGTTATCTATAAAAACAGGAAAAGCAACTAAAAGCAACTCTAGCAACCAATGAGCTGAAATATATGTCATCAAGTACCCTGAATAAATAAATAAATCACGTTAACATAAAAACCGCGGTTGCTATTATAGTGCCTTGTATTGACTAGATGTGGCAACAGACCTTTGCAACCTGACGCATTTATAGCTCAGAGATAACGTAAACTATTATAGATTCCACACTATTTCTTATAAATTTAGTGTTAGATACATGCATATATATTTATATCAGTACTCTAAGACTCTCTGACAACTTGGGGGGGGGGGGGGGGGGAGGGCCATAGCACCTCGATCGAAAGGCGATCTCTTGTGCCTATACCCCTGACGGAGCATCCCCAGTATGATGGATGAGGCGAATGGATCCGAAGGGTGGTCGGAACGTTGCCACGACAGAGCAGGTGGCAGGTCCTTACATTTTCCCAGTTAGAATCACCCCGGTGGATGCTGGCTCAGCTTGGTTCCTCTCCCACCCCACGGGTTCCTACTCCCAAGGGAGGCGCGGGACTCGGAAACTGCCTCCCCTCCTCCACTGGGCTTGTATCACCCCAAGGGGTCCCGGAAACCAGTGGGGTCACCTTCCAATTCAGGGGACGAGGTTTCCAGAGTGCATCCTTTTCCCCTGCCGTACTACTGCCGCGACGCTCGCCAACGCTTCCCACCCTGAAAGAAAGCTAACGGGATGAAGGGTGAAATGAAATGATTAATGTAACGATATGCATGGATAGGAAATTAGGAGGACATGGAAATCCTTCCCAGCATTCGCCTGGTGACCCGAAGAAACCTACGAAAACATTCATGGGCCAGAAGGTCACCCGCGTGGATCGAACTCAAATGCTGGCCACAGACGCTACCGCTAGAGCCACCTCGATCGGTTATTTATATCTTAGCCAATGCATCTCACTACTGGTGATGCACTTAATTTTTTATAATTTTGTTTCCTTTCGTCTTGTTTTGGTCAACACTTGTGCTTAATTCCATTCATCACCGAAAGAGGTCATTAATCGCTATTAGTACCCTAAAATGGCGTAGTCATTCATACTCTAGCAATGGCACAAGTCGTGGATCAACTTGGTTTCACAGGGCTATGCGGTCGGCCAGCACTTCTGGTGTTTCACAGACCACTACGAGGAGGTGGATGAATTTGTATCGTGGAAATGGGCAGGTTGCTGCAACGAAGAGTAAGTATAGGTCGCTCACATGTCTCTACAGAGAATGAATACAGTCTCTTTTGGCAGAGGTCGAAAGAGATCCATGTCTAACGGCCCCTGAATACAAGGCTATGTGTTTATTCCCGGGTAGTGCACGGACGATTATGAACCGCTGTAAGGATGCCGGAATTCAGAGTAGACGTGAGGTAATTAAGGAAGTGGTAACCCATATTTTATTAGCCTTTTGTTACTCTTTGTTTTCTAATATGCGAGAACAGCAGATAAGTGTTTTCTACGTCATAGGGCGGATTTTGTATAATGTGACGAAATCCACATCCTTATAAAAGGTGCTAATATGAAAATAAAAGAAGCAACAAAAAAAAAAAAAAAAAAAAAAAAGAAAGAAAGAAAGAAAGAAAGAAAGAAACCTATGCAGTTAGCTGGGCTCAAATCTAGTTCCCGAGAAATACATCTAGATTCAAATGCAGTATGTCATTTCTAGCATGGAAAAAAGTTTACTCTCTTCAAACAACGTAACGGACAGTTCAACTCTCAAAGTTTATATTAGTTTGAGTATATTCTGTGTAGGTTAGCAAAGGACGATTGTTCTTTTAATTGTTCCCGGGTTGTTATAGCTATATTATAACGTAATAAACAGTGTTTGGCATCGTTGTGTACAAGTTTGATTTGTAGCACGGCTTACGTGCACTTGTGAACCAAGCTCTGTTAATTTCATGTACTTCCATGAGACCCAAGTGACACTGATATGTTATAGCACTCAATCATTTCCCCATGGCTGTACGCTCATTGTTGAATCCTTTTCGTGCGATCTGAGACCGCATGCTTATGTTAGGTAATTTGTCTTCTGTATGCTTGTCGATAAGCATGCTAGCACTCCTGAGTAAATATATAAATCAATACAAATCTGCGATATCATACCCAAGTACCTAATTTCTAAGCTGCGACACATTTTCCAAATGTTAATAACCTATTTCCAAATAAAACTTTTCAGTTCTACATTCATTATTTTACAGACCACATTAAAAATTAACATAGAAAACTGGCTACTCAGCAATCATATAACTAATACAATCAACTTCAAAAACATATATAAACATCAGAATCACAAATGCAATAACGCTTTAAAAATAACTCAACTTTTATATTTAAGATTTTATTCTATTTTTGTTTTTAATGTATTTTGTGACATATTTAATTAAATTTATTATAAATAATATACAAATATATTAAATTACACCATAAAAGTTTTACTAAATGTTACTGTTACATAATTTATCGACTTCAAAATTTAATATCTCCCAAGTTTAAAATTCTCAATTTCTTTGCATTATAAAATTGAAATTTATTTCTAAAGAAGGTATTTATTCTAATCAAACTCTAAAAAGTTAACATTCAATATAAAATTTTATTAATGCCAATTTATAAATTGCTATTATATTTTTGTACTAAAATAGTAATTTATTGAATTACAATCATATATTGTTTATATCCAAATATTTTATTCTATTAATTAATAAAATTAATTCTCACTCAGTTTCACCATACCACTTTATAATTATGTAATATATTATTTAAATGCATTTCTTAATTTATATATATAACTTCTTTATTTTTATGTATTTTATAAGTTATTAAACTCTCTTATATGTCTCACACGGGCATTCAGCACTGATTTTTTATGATCGCAGAGCGGTTAAAGAAAACCAGAGGATGCACCTTGTATACTGGCAACTAATACTGGTATAAAATGGACCTAAACCATGGCACTTTATTGGTTAACTTCAGAAATGCGAATGCAAAGTCAACCGGTAGAGCCACAGTGTTAAACAGAATCATTCAGATTACAGACGTAGAGTACACCAATATCCTCACGAAACAAAGAGAAATGAAGCTTGATTGTAGATGCAGAGAGTTAAATAAGACGGAGCAGAGAAAGAGTTAAATAAAAAATCCGATGTGTTGCAATACCATGACTTTCTCTACTCTTGTACTAACTATTCTTACAAGCTCTTAATCCTGTATCTTCTTCGTGTTAGTTAAGATAAACATTTGTACAAATGATCTTATTGCTTATTTCCTTGTAGGTACAAGGGGAATATTAGAATACAGTAGGCTTTGAGTGATAGTCAAACCTTTTTAACCTTCTGAGATCCCATTCTCTTTGCACGCTTAACATATAAAAAATGAACTCACACACATAACAAAGAATATCTCCGAAATGGTTCACCCTACAAGAAAATTTATTTGGACATAAATTGTCCATTTTAGTAAGATCTAAATTTTTTGTTTAGTATGATTTGGTCTATCTATTGCTGTTTACCAGTTATGCAAAAGTGGTCCAGAGTAAATACGACTACAGGGGCTATAGCCAGAAAATTCAAGAAATACATTTAATTTTTCATAAGAATATCTCAAACATATGACATTTTAATCAAAATCGTTAGAGCCATTTTCAAGAAAATAACAATTTGCGAAATATTTTCCATGTAAAGAGTAGTTTAGGGTGGGGCTATTTTCTTCAAAATCTTCGTGTCGCATTCTTGAAAAACATTAAGCTTAAATACCAATTTTGGTTTTTAACCTAATTTTCGTTTTTGAGTTATGCTGTGCAAAGACTGATAGACTGACAGACACAGACACACACACACACACACACACACACACACACACACACACACACACACACACACACACACACACACACACACACACACACACACACACAGAGTCCAACCTATCAGAAAGCTTATTTTTATACAAGGTTACGTTCCTTCAAGTTGAATAAAGGCTATCGACTTTAAGAAAGTAAAACCTCGTAATATTGGAATAGAATTGGCAGTTTCTGAAGGTTTCTGGTTCAACCGTTTGTCTACTGAGGTACTGATATTCGAATATTTTAAATATTCAATTGTTTGCTTTACTTAGCTCCTAATTTTTGGGCTAGAAATGTATGCCAATTTGAGTAATGATACAAAATACTTCAGTTTGTTGTGGGTTAAGGCCTCCAATTCATTTTTCATCGATAATGTGACATTGCACGTGTAAATAACGTTGCTTTTGCATTACAATACCAGATTTTGATGATATCTCCTGAATTACTTGGGCCAGATTCGCGCTAAAAAGACAATCGCATCAATGATATTGGATAGAAAACTCAGATGCGGACAGCAATACTTCAGTTCTTCAATGGAATATATCTCGTTAGTCATTAGGACTGAACTCTTGGAAAATCCGCCATTAGGATTCCAGTATAATTTCATTTTATTGCATTTATATTAATTGCTTGATTGAAAAAATACAACTGTGTGCTACATATACATATCTGCCTTATTATCAGTCTCTTGGTGGTGGTTTATTTCTGTGATAACTGCGCAATAGTATTTCTGGTCACAGAAGCATTCGCGATGATTATTTTAGATATATTTCAAAATATTCATCATTTAAGTATTCTAAAGTATTATCATGTGAAACCAGCTAAAAGTCATGTAGGTTGCAGAACATTAACATAAATTGTATGTAGATTCCAAAAATATCACCTTTAGTTATACCAAAATGTACTCAATGAGAATTTCTCACGGTAACAATTATGAGTTGGATATAGGAAAAGCGGTTTCTATAATATATTTTGTCCAAATATTTCATGTGCGATTTAAATGTTTTCAAGTAATTTTTATACGAGTATTTTGAGCACTTTTTGAAAAAAAAGCTGTATCATATTCAAGTATACGAATGCTTTTCCCATTGTCCATTAAATTGGTATTCAAAAACTCTATCTTGGATCAGTTCAGGGTCATAGAAAATACCTTCATTGAAACCCCTCACTTCCCTAAATTCGTAATAACATATTTGATTACCATGGGAAAAGGAATAACTATACTGGTATGGTTGCCATGCGTATCACCTGAAACTACATCCTATGTAAACAATTTCAAAATTCAGTACTCCATTCATATCACTTAGTGCTGGTATATGGTCAATTGCAAAAGTTTGATTTAAACGCAACCCATTTAAACACAAATAAACTATGCAATCTTGGCTGATATCAATAGGGCAATTTCAGTTTCTTCATTAGAGCAAAACCATACGTCACAGTGGAACATTCTTACTCATGTGCAAATTGCAACGTCGTACACTGTTACTGCAAAGTTATTTCCAAATGTTTTAAGGTGAGAATACACCAGTTACTATAGACTTCGAAACACTCAGTAAGATATTGCACTTTCATTCTAATAACGGAATCGCAAAAAATATTGACAAAAAGTTGCCTATATAAAATTAAACACTTCCAAGTAAACCGTGAGTAAATGCTTCACAGCTGTTCACGGACTACGTTTCTTGATTTGAGCAGTTCAAGGCTAGCCATTTAAGGAAGCTGGGCCGACAGACATAAAAGCAAATGGATACAAAAATAAAAGTAAGTCGATAGGTCTTTGTTGGACATTATTTATCGCCTCAGAGGAAAAGAAGGCGGCCATGAACTTGTGTCCGAATTTCTTCTAGCAAAATAAGGAACCAGGGAGTGTCAATCAAATGAGTAAACAAACAGTAAAGCTTTTATTCAGATTCTTTGGGCTCTAGACCAGATAGTCTTGGAATATTTACAATATAGTAATGAACCAGGTTTACGTAGTTTTGTTGTCATTTTATTGATTTTTCATAGTTACATAATCTGTAAGGTTTTTTAATTGCTGTTAAACAGGACTTCAAAACATTTATAAAGTAAGTGGCTAAAATGATATTCCATTGAATGCTTCAGAAAATATTAAATCATCTAAAATCCATATTTTGATAAATAGAATAAATCTGAAATGTAGCATCCTAGCATTTGGTTTGCGGAATCTGGAGGTATATTTAAAATGTGTTTATTGCATCCTTCTGGTTACATAATTCATTTTATTATAACTGCAACACTTACGTCTAGCACTAAGTGGCAAGATAACAGGAATAAAATAACATAAAATAACAGAGAAGTGGACCTTTATTTTCAACGTTATCTTATATTAATATCAGAGGGTTTTAAATTTCAGTGGTTATCTGATTTAGTTTCCTAGTTATGAAATGTTAACTTTGGATTTTATTAACCTATGCTAAATGCTTCACACAATGCAATTAAAAAATAGTTTCTTAAAATTCGATTACGTTTATCAGATTATAACGTAAAAATCTGTCATATAATTTTGCTTTACTATCCTTAGTTCAAAAGCAAATAATTTCTAAATTCTCTCATTTGAAATTTCTTGTTTTTTTTTTTTTTTTTTTTTTTTTTTTTTTTTTTTTTTAAGTTTTATACAGATTTAAACATTAATAACTCGAAAACCGTTCAAAAGAAAAAGGGTAACTGCTTGTGTTTTAGGAATCTGCATGACAAATTCCGAAATAATTGGATGAAAACTGCATCGTCAGGAGCATTTTCAAAACGTGAAAATGGGGAAACTTTGGAAATTTCAAAATGAAAATGATTTTATTCTGTATTTCAACACACATTATATAAATATAGGTTACTTGCAGTATAAAAAGTAAAAACAGTATTTTGAATTTATGGACTCTAGGTATTTTTAGTCATGGAAAACAGATGTCAATTTTTGGGTGATTTCTACTAAATTTCAGTAGTGCATTTTCTTACTGCTGCTACTGCAATTCTAAGGCAGTAGCTAGGCTGTTTCACAGTAAACTTTCCGTCTATTAGTTATTACTGCTGAACAAGTCACTGGTAGCTAGTGGTATGATACTGGTATCCAGCATCCTTAATCTAATTCTAACTGTGCTTTACTTCCAAAAACTATTATTGTACATATTTTAAAACATTCGACTTTTATTAATATCTGTAAAAATTCAAGTTTGCTTCTGTATTTCCACTGTCTTATATCTGTGACTACTTAAGCTACTTTCAACAGTTATTTACCAGTTTATAAATTGTTAATATTAATACTTCTGAGTTATTGTAGTTAACTTCCTTATTTTGATACGAGGGAGGGAACATCACAATACAAGTTAACGTACTGTTGGCCTCTGACCAGGAAACGTCTTAGGGGTGTTCTGCTCTCTGGTGGTGAAAAGGTGAACAGTATCACATGGCAGGTCATGATGATGTTATAAATAGATCTACATTGACTACTCCGTTCACCTCACGAAAATGTGGCTGTAAGGGATGTATTTGACATCAACAACTCCAACTTTTCCTGAGAAATATTACGGCTAGAAAGGGATCGAGTGAGACTGAAAAACCCAACGCCATAGTCGGGGTTTGAACCACGGATCTCCCGGTCTCCGTCCAACTGCTCTAATCACTGAGCTACCGTGGCCAACGTGCCAACACGATTCTCAGCTTACTCTTATTTTTCCCGGTAAACCACACAAGGAGATCTCAAATTCATATGAGATAACATATCCTAATGGCGACTTACGATGCTGTAATTACGTAAGTGTCAGACTTCACAGTTTAACCAACTATAATCAATGGAAAAGTAAAGTAGAGTAAAGTCTGAAGTTTCATTATTCCCTTAGGAGTTTCAAATTTCCAGAATACCGAACTAGTTCGTTCCAATAAATTAGCAGTATTCAACTACAGTAGTTGTAAGCTCTATCTTTGCTGGCGGAAGTAAGAAGTTCAGCAACCCTTTAGCTATCGGCCAAGTATGACAGGATTCAGAATGTCTTCGCATGTTAGTAAATCCACAGCCGAATCTGGTATATTTACTGCATGGCAATGTTGTCATTTTGGGAATGGCCTAATGTTTATTGCTACTATTTCATATCGTCGAAAATACATTTGAAATTCTCAAAGAGCTCCCTTATGCGGATGTGCCTGGTACCACTGAAATTTGTTGATTATGGTTTATGTTCGGTTATAGATATGCTAACGAATGGGTCCAGAAGTGATTCACTATGAACAAACATGCCGAACATTTCAACGGTTTGGCAGAGCTCGTTAACATTTTGTGCTCACTATATGATTTATGTTCTTGGTATGCCTATAGTGAAGTGGTTAAATCAAAAGAAATCCGCGGAACTTTGGATTCTTAGAGATACCTCGGCTTTAGACATTTAAAGGCACATTTCCTTTTCCTTTCATTTTTCACATTTTGAAACAAAACTTTACAATGCAATGTAACCGTAAGCAATCTCAGTTCATTCAGATAACACAACGTATTTGACACGTTTTCCGTGGGGCCCAAATGACCTAGTTGTAGACAGGTCCTTAAACCCCACTCACTCACTCACTCACTCACTCACTCACTCACTCACTCACTCACTCACTCACTCACTCACTCACTCACTCACTCACTCACTCACTCACTCACTCACTCACTCACTCACTCTCTCACTCACTCACTGACTCACTCTCTCACTCACACACTCACACACCCACCCAGTCACTCACTCACTCATTCACTCACACACTCCCTCACTCACTCACCCACTCCCTCCCTCACTCACTCACCCACTCACTCACCCGCTCCTTCACTCACTCTCTCTCACTCACTCCCTCACACACTCTCTCACTCTCACTCACTCACACACTCACTCTCTCACTCATTCACTCACTCTCTCACTCGTTCATTCACTCACTGACTCACCCACTGACTCACCCACTCACTCACCCACTCACTCACTCACTCACTCACTCACTCACACACTCACACACCCACCCAGTCACTCACTCATTCACTCACACACTCCCTCACTCACTCACCCACTCCCTCCCTCACTCACTCACTCACTCACTCACTCACCCACTCACTCACCCGCTCCCTCACTCACTCTCTCTCACTCACTCCCTCACACACTCCCTCACTCACTCTCTCACTCTCACTCACTCACACACTCACTCTCTCACTCATTCACTCTCTCACTCACTCGTTCATTCACTCACTGACTCACCCACTGACTCACCCACTCACTCACTCACTCACACACACTGCCCCACTCACTCACTCTCTCAATCACTTACACTCTCACTCACTCACACTCTCACTCACTCATTTACTCACTCACCCATCCACACACACTCACTCACTCACTCACTCACTCACCCACTCATTCACTCACTGACTCACTCACACACTCCCTCACTCTCTCACTCACCCACCCACTCACCCACTCATTCACTCACTCACTCACTCACACACTCCCTCACTCTCTCACTCACCCACCCACCCACTCACCCACTCATTCACTCACTCACTCACTCACTCACCCACTCACTCACTATCGTTTTCAGCAAACATAGTTTGGCTTACACAAAGAGGAAGATGATGTATTATGAATCCTTATAGGTAATATGGACTTGCCATTCTTTTGAATAATTAACTGCACTCTACCTACTACATAAAAAGTGTTTTGGAATGAGTGCACATGTGCATTTATTTCAATATATACACGCTTTCTCTTGGATGTAAGCTTTGTTTTTATTTCAAGATAGCAATACTTGTAATATAAACGTTTTGGACGGTCTAAAAACATTGAACATGTACACCGATGGAAAACATGATTGGGAGCATTCAGGCAGCAGAATATTTCAAATCTTACGTCGTTTTGCAGCTCAGTTTACACAAGTCGATATTTCCAACATGCAGCCTAAGTTTATTGACACTCTGTTCTAGTGTATGTCATCACCTGTCGGGTACACAAATAGACGGTTTGCTGCACCACCCCTTTCTTTATCAGGAACAAAGTGGAATGCCGGTAGTGATTCAAGTCAGCAGATTTGTGTGTGGGACTTTGAAATATTCTCCTAGCGCGCTCAACCATTTTCCCATGGCTGTACGTACTTCTGTCTTTTAAATAATGAATAAAGAGAATAAACTTAATTACTTCCTCTAATATCTAACCGTAGAAAGTAGAGGAAATATTGTGTTTCTCGCAACAATTCCGTATCACGATTTCACCGGGGGTACACATTTTGAGGACCACTGACAAAACAAAACATCAAACCAAAAATAGAAAAAGTCCATTGTGTTTGGAAGCAACATAACTCAAAAACGAAAAGCCTAAGAAATACCCAGCTTGGTATATTAATAGCTACAGCATCTTCCAAGGATGTGACACCAAGACACATCCATAACAGAATTTTTCTTTGTTTCTGATTTTATCAAATATGGCTATAGCTGTTTTAATTTGAACATTATACATATATGCTTAAGACAAATGTATGTCTAGTGAGACACATATATATATATATATATATATTTTTTCTCTCTAAATTCAATTTCTATTCATACTGACTGAATTGTATGTGTGTGTATAACTGGGAAATCAAAATATATAGACTAAATTTACTAGAGGAGACATGTGTAGAGATCACTAAAAACACAGTTTCTGTCGAATACATGTTTTGTAGTATTATCTGTTTTCGAATTTTTACGTTTTATATGTTTATACTCCTCCAAGTGCATTTGAGAGAAATACTTGGAGGTTTGGAGTTCTTTTTTTTTTTTTTTTTTTTTTTTTTTTTTTTTTCGTTCCATAACAAATACCTTTTTTCCGTTTCCAGGGCTGAAGCGCATGTTTTACGTAACTAAGCATTTACTGCTTAGTTTGGATATTGTTTTTGGTGAAAAATGTATCCAGAATAACGCAACAGGGATAGGAAAATGAGTGGTTGTATGTATACCATGGCATATAAGGGGTATATGTGAATTTATTATAAGTAAATATTCATTTGAATGTTCTAACAACTCTCCTGTTGTCCACAATGATGCTTACTTTCAATGTACGTAAGTTAGCGATAGTCGTGTTCACTTTAATGAATATTTCTGTTTACTGGCAGGTGTTTATTCTGTAATACTTGTGATATTACGTATCTTACTATTACAAAATTACTAAGTGAGTTCCACATTGCAAGAATGTTTTTCAAGAGTAGAAACTTGCGAATCTTTGGATCATTTTAACTAAATAACCGTTTCTGCGTTCAAAAACTAGGATTTGAATGGGAACAGGTGTCAGATTGAAGAAAGTTAGGATTGAAAATTTATCAAAGAAAGCCTACCATTCTATGAACTAACGTGAAAAAACAAAATGAGTTGTCACTTTTGCCTCTTAGTCTTCATGCAGCTCTAAGCATGTGGAAACCGGGATATCCACATGTGAAGAAAAAAAGTACATAAGATTTACGAACACCACAATCCTTCTGCTTCAGTCCTATATAGCTTCTACGGCTATACGACCTTTTAAAGCATGCCATGTAGTGATTTACACCTCTGCCTGTAAATCTGGATACCTATAAAATTGTGGTAAACATGATATGATGTATGAAAGCGAACAAATCATTTAAGACAGACTTCGAGAATCTTCCAATAACGAATCATCTGCAGAGTAGAAGAAACGAAGGAGGGCGTCCTTGTACATTAAATAATCCTTTAAATAGCATAAAGTCAAACATTTTAGTGTTACATTCTAGGTTTTCATTTTTCGACACATTCTGGTTTTCAAATTGTTCCACAAGATGTCGTTTTCGATATGAACCCAAAAATGTACATAATTTTGTAAATAACAGGTTAAAAGTGATGAAATGAATTTTTGTTAAAATATTTAGTGTTGTGATGTTAAACGATATCATACATATGTTGGAAATTTTAGAGAAAATGTTGAACCCTCGTTATTAGCACTTACTTCCCCCCCCCAAAAAACATCACGACAATTGAAATGCATACATGCTATAAAAAGCATAATAATTAAGCATTACAGTTTTTAGAACAATTATTGGATCATCTGAAGCATACTTTAAAACCGTAAAAGCTAATAAAATGTAACTACCTAATTTTACCAATGCTTAATATTTGATGTAGATATTATACATTGAAACCTGATTACACTGATCTGAAAAAAAGTGTTTGTTTCTTAGCCCTAAAAAAGTTTTCTTTTTTGTGTAGATATGGTCATCCTGAACAATAAGTGAACAGTATAATTTTTCCATTACGCACCTTTTTTCGCTGGTTGAGATTCAAAAAAATTTAAAGATTAAAATGCAAATGCTAATTGAGTTATTCATCCAAGACACAGCCCAAAATACTAAATCTAGAAGCTGCCAACAAAGTAGACAACCACAAAGGAGGGATTTTCATCCCTTAATGAGGGTAGAAGAGGGTTGAAATTTCAGGATCTTTCGAAAATAGATAGTCACAACAATCAAATTGAGCACGGAGGATATTCATCAAAATCACAAGAAAAGGGCGAAAATACATTATTTATAGATAAAACCATACCTTGTAACATATGTTTTGCTTTTTATTCTCCTTTATCGCCATCACCAACCTTACATCTGAAGTACAGATTGTAAGTACAGATAATGTATAACAGAACATACCCGGTGTGTACATTGCGACAGGGTCTGGAAATTGTTGTTCATATGCAATAAACAATTAAAAAAACACTGTAATACACCGAACTTGTTGGGGAAAGCTTCTTCAGAAGGCCATGGTCCACAAAGGGCTGTTGTGCCAGTGATGATGATGATGATGGTGATGGTGATGATGGTGGTGATGGTGATGGCGATGATGACGGTGATGATGATGATGATGATGATGATACCGAACTTGTATACACTTACTGAAGGGGCACTATAACTGACCTGTATGCGTTTCACAATTAACAATGTTTCAGAATGTTATTTCAGACTATTGTGAATAAGAATGTGAGGATGGGTAGCGGCCTAGCTTTCACTTCATCACACTCCCATTAGGCCAGGTACCTGCTAACCGGTGCAGCCCTTCATGTTCATGCATTGTTGTGACTGTATAACTTCAAATGTGAAAATAACTGAACTATGAAACAAAAGATACACGTAATATTCTTTTATGGTCATATAACATAAAATATCAAATAATTAATGTTTTTGTTGTTGTAATTCACAACTCTGGGATCTTTTAGTGCTAAAATTGATATTTTTGCAATAATTATGCCCCTAGCTCTTGAAACATGTGAGTGACGGGGGAGATTTCATTGCTAGTTTTGGACTGAGAATAGTTAAGTATAGAATAATCACCCATTATTTCATTAGGGCCAAAAATGTTGCCGACTAGTGTTATTATATTAAAATCTCAAATGAGCGGACTTACAATTATGAATACTTTAAATTTAACGCTTGGATAATCTTAATAGTATTCCAAATTTCTTATTCTGTAGAAAAGTTGAGGATTCTGTCGGCAACCACTGCATAGGTATCTGCTGCATATAGCAACCATAACCTCTCTTACATTCACACAAACCTAAGTATGTTAAACAAATCTGACCGTTAAGATCCCTACAACATCAGATACATTTTAAAGAAAAACGCAGTAAATAGGTCAAGGCTATTTGCAGTTAATTTGCGTGATAACACAAATCGTGTGTAAACCAAACACTTGGCTGCATTGCGTCTATTAGAGATTCCTCAGGTACACTTCATAATGACACAATATGTTTCAGCCGCCTTAATCTGCATGCGAGAACATTCTCCCATGCAAATGTCTGTCTGACAAAGCAAGCCTGTTTGTTGTTTCACCGTGATAATTACAGTATTGTGTTCCCAACTATCTTCATCAGCAAACCGATAGATTACAAAACAAACGAGGTGTCTATGTGATTTACAGATAATAATGTCAAATCCCCAGCATTGGGAACGTATATTACAAACATTTGCAAATTATTTAAAGCTTAGCCGCCCAGCGCGTTATCTCACGTATGCTAATGTGGCGGCTGGTGCTATACAATACACCCGGAATACTTTCCCTTAAGGTTTTACATTCACATACCTACATTGTATATGTAAATACAATAGCCTTCACACAGTTCACACATGCCGGTTTGACGCTAATCATAATATTTCGCTAGGAATGAGTCACAGTTTAATCCTTGTTGGCACAGATTCTGCACCACTTGGTACCTGCAATGCGTTTTGAGAACAGCAGCCTACCATGTAGGTATTAGGTACTATTTTATGCACGTAACAGTAGTAATATGGAATCTTTGTTTGTTTCTTGACAATAAACCATAGAGTGGTTTGTTCAATGCGGAATCCTGAATTTCCCCAGTCTTTCAGATACTGATGTTCTATTCATGTTAAATATTTTAAACCTAAATACTTTTTAGGTGGAAATGAGCAATAGAAGTGGAAACTTACCATCTGGTATACTTTTCCTTTATTAAGGACACTGGTAATAAATGGACTTTGTTCTCTAATATAAAAATTTTAGTGACATTTTAAAATTAAATTGCACCTGCCATGATATATTGTTGGTATAAGTTTCGTTGCTCCAGATTAAATAGTTTTGTAATTCAACTTTATTTATATTCTTTTAGAAAGAGTTGAATATTAATAAAAGGTAGACCTTTTGCAGTTTACAATTAAAATAGAGGCCTGAAATTTGGTATGATCGATTTTTATGCCTGTGCAATAAAATTGTACACTTTTTTCCCCAAAATATTAATATTTATTAGAAATATGATTTTTATATTTAGAACATAAAAATAACTATTACTAATAATTACAAAGAAAAAAACATACTTGTAAGTATGAGCGTAATCAACAAACCAATGCACAGTTTTCTTTAACAAATTATATTCCACATGTCCTGAAAGTTTCAGTTTTATCCATCAATATTTACTGCAAAAGGTTTATCCCAAAGTGCAAAAAATATTATATGGAAAAAACGTCATTTAAAGTTTTGGAACACAGTTATTGGAGATATTGTTCTTCACATATACACAGGCTTGGCTCTTTACCACAATCTTCAGAGAAAAACCATATAACTCTCTCAAATTCACAGTAACACATTCTTCTTTACACTCATTACACGATACTGCTGAAAACAAGTTTTTCAAAACATTACTGTCAACAAGAAAGTAATCTGGCTCTGTACATAGGAGAGCTCATGTAACATTTTCAGTTGTATAGCATAACATTTTTCATTTTTACCTGCTGTAAAATGTCTCCGTCTTCTTTCAGATAAAAGTTTAGCTTCCTTTTGTTATCTTTCCACTTCACACTTTTCCCATTATATTTGCTAAAAAGAATCAAGTGATTCAATAAATCAATTACACACATGGATGCTTTAGCTGTTTTGTAAACAATATAATTCATTTGTTATATTTTTTATTTTTTGTCAACCGATGGCAGCACTTGTGCAATAAGAGCAGTCAACATCTATGTTTTAAAGGCAATTGTGTCATTAAAGTCTAAAAACCACAAATAGACCGAGCCTTAGCTACGAGCTGAAATCTGACAGATTTGCCATCCCCGCTTTTCATTGCAAGCGTCTGAATGAATTTGAAAAATACCAATTTTCAAATTGGTGGATTTTACACATAATATTCAAGGACCATATTCTGGACATGTTGAAGATAATATTTCTTCAAAAGAATATTTTCTGAAAACAAATAGCATTTTTGGCCTTTTTTATACCTCAATGTTCCTTTAAACACGTATTTCTGCACTTACAGCCTGCCACTATGCACAGAGTATTATTCGCAATCAAAGTACCAATATTTATGAAGACAAGATGAAAAATAATAAAATATAAGAAAGAGTTAAGCCATATTTTACAACTAATTTACAATTTCAAAACAGAATACTCATAAAAAAAATTCACGCAAACAATGTATATATACCAAAGGGAAGGTCTAGTATGGATGAGAACAGGTTATTAGAAAAAAAATGTGTATTTTAAATATATATATCCGACTTACTTTCGGGATGGAAGATGGGTCTATTGCTGCTTCATTTAGCAGTGAACATTAATGTTCTGACATATCTTCAATAAGTCTATGTTTGCAATTATTCATATTAATATTTATTTTGTTTCGTACATGGTACACGATACTGTATTCCTTAAAAACCAAGACAAATATAGTATATAACTACAATAATATGGCCACAATTTAAACGTTTATGGTGGTGGTTCTCAACGGGTGTGCCGCAGCACAATAGTGTGCCGCGAGAGTAGCTAGGAGTGACGCATTATTATGAGGGTTTATGATATTACCAATAAAAGTAACTGAAAAAAGTTTATGAAATATTTATGTTTTAAAAAATGAAGAATATACAGTGGCTAATATTCCAGCACTTAAAACATATTTATTGGTTTATGACTTACAATAATTTGAGTTACTAATGAGAAGCTTGAGCTTTTGTTTTTCACACAAAAGTTCAATTCGTGGTGAGATTGAAGACAAGCACACACGCATTTCTTGCCCAATCGAGAGAAATCTCACACATTTCTTATTTTCTACATTGGATAGTGCCAAAAGTCGCAGCTCGCACAGTAGGTGGTGGATATTAACTGCCTCCACTGCTATTCCTGGGTACTCTTTCTTCACTAATATCGAAAACTTGACAAGTGGTAGTTCACCACATTGAAGTGTTGGGTCTGTCTGAAGTTCTGCGAGCTGCTTGTCTTCCTCCATGGAATGGTCGGTGGTGGGTTTTGGAAACAACATAAAGATTGCGCACCCTTGCAACCCTTACGTTAGTGTGCCGTGACCAAAAAAAGGTTCAGAACCACTGATTTAGAGGCACACTCTCAGCCGTTCGACGGTGGTCCCTGCATTGCTGCTGTCATCTCCAATTCACGGTCGGCACTCAAACACCGCGCTGTTTGTAAGTTAATGTCCTGTATTTTAAACAAACTTGGCGGTATATTTAATTTCTAAGAATGTAGGAGATGACTATCAATATATGCATAATTAATCATTATGTGTTATTGGGTTGCTCTTGCATACCAAAGTGACTTTCGGTTTCATCCCTCTGAACAGTAAAATCAAATATTCCTATTTCCACTCTCGGAAAGTATAAAGCATTCTTGCTCTGCGAGTTTATAGAAAAAATTCGGCAAGCATGGATTAAAGGTTGATCGAAACAGCGAATGCTTCGAAATATTTAAACTGCGGGCAGAGTACAACTATAGCAGACACAACATTTAATGGTGGCTGATAGCTGACTACTAATATTCTCTTTTCTGTTGAGAAAGTAAATTTGTGGACGCAAATGATATATCATTGGTTTTACAGTGTGATTTCACAGGGTGTTTAACTATACAACACTGCAAGGCCTTTGATTTGATGTTGTCTTGACCACCCGCCATTAAATTTTGTGTTAGCCATAGCTTCGTTTCTTTTGGGACGTATTATTTATGTGCTGTTACTATCTAAGCATGATTAAGTATTCCAAGCTTCTTCATTGATTCCTCTGTTGCATTTCTACTTGGGTGACAAGGACATATCAAATACTAATGCATGTATTTTGTAACTTTCCCCTCGGAAGACGTAATCCATTCTTGAGCAATGCCATGAATTGGGGTAAAGGCTGATGCTACTCCAGGACGGTTAGATATGAAAGTGAGAAATGTTTCTCAACCAATCACTCTTTTTATCAGTCTTCAGTTTACCCTTCGAAAAAATCAGTTTACCGCATTGGATTATAGATTTGAATCAAACGTGAAAATTATTTCTGGGTCCGTTTGAGCAATTATTATATTTTGAGTCGGTGCATACTTTGATTTGCGCTACCGACCGAATTTCTATTGCAGTGTTACTGTAAAGCTTCAGTCTCTCAGTGAACCTCGGTGACATAAAATGTAGCACTAATTATTCCAAATTTTCTTGGATTTACCGACAGCCACTCGGTTTAAATGGCCCCATGACACTTAACACTTACCGCAACCCTTAAGGATCTATTCCGTGTATCAATGCGATGAACTCCTAGAGGTAATGGCCATCCAAAATAAATGGTGAGGCTATAGTATAATAGATGCTTATGGACTCGGGTTCCAGAGCTTTTTGGTGTATACATGTTCTTGTGTTAAGGACATAGGGAGGTCAAGCCTCTATAATATAATTATCTTGATTCATTGATAACCGCACCACGAATTCTAAGCTTTTGGCCCAAGATCGTGCTGAGGGTGGTTGTCATATGATAGCTTGTGGAAATATAGACATAAACATTCTTATGCTGAGACAGTTCCTTTTGCAAGACAACCAATAGTTAGATAACTTTCTCAGGAAATGTTTGTATCATCAAACCCAAATTCCCAATGAAAGTTTCCACCATAGTAATTGGCAAAGGATACAAAAAGCTGTATATGTTGGAACTAAAATATCGTAGATTGGGGTATATGAGAGTGTCATGTTGTAATGATGGATGCAATGGAAGAATGACAGTAATGGAAAAACAGACAAAGGACATAAATCTTTGAAAATAAAGCCAAAACCCATAAAAGGAAAACGGGAGTTACAGGAGATCAGAAGGGAGATGAATGGCGAGCCACAATGTTCTAAGCTGTTGAATTTGGAAAAGAAATATTTTTCTTAATTTTTCTCATTTTCACGCAACTTGGCGTTTTCATACTTCAGGTACACTTTTCTTAAAAGGTATGTTTAAAGAGCATTTCTGAGAAGTAATTCGTTATGCTGAACTATCTTTTTGTTCAAATTTATTAATACATTTCCGAATAAAAAAAAAATACATGGAGAATATATTGGCTTAATGCTTCGCAAACTAAATTGTTTTTTATTTCCGACGGGTTATGGGTATTTAAAAACTGTTTAGTATTAAATTGTGTTTTCTGTGGTTTACGATAAATAATAGTGATCATAGAAACATTATCAAAAGAGGAAAGTTTGCCTGAAGAATGGTTTGCAGCATTTTGAGCAAAGAAGCAAGGTTTCAGCTATATCACTTATTGACGAGGTATTTAAGCATTATTTGCAGAAACTCTAGTTAGTGTAACTAACCCAAGTTTATTTAGGATTGCTATAGTAGTTATGGTTTAACCAGCATTTAAATAGTATCAGGTGCTACCTTTTTTAGGACCTTGAGAAGGCATCGGAAAAAAAATAACACATTTTGTTCAGTTAACTCACCCTAACGAGAATTGAACTTGGGACCCTTGGATAATCAAGCAGACACACTATTCCTAGGTAACAGTGGTACGCAAAGTTTGGGAAAGAAACCTAAACATAAACAGCATCGAAGGCAAAGCTACAAGCAATTGAGCTAAAATGCTAAACATACATTTACGCACACGTGGAAGAGTTACTAACTGAATAATATTTATATTCAAATTATTCATTATTGTTACTTAAATGGTTTTAGGCACATATTACTGTAATCATTATACAAAAGTAAACTTGTGATAGCAAATTGTCTATTTTTTTTTAAAGAAAAGTATTACATATACCATAGTTATTAGCCTACAACTTCTTCTCGTGCTGTTATTCCTTTGTTTTCTGGTTGTACTAAACATGCATTTTTGTAATCTGCGATCCATGATAAGGATTTATGTACACGCTAGCAGTTCTAAAGTGCAACAATCAAAGAATGGTATGTCATCAGAATTCAGGTGCCGGTAATGATCACCTGAGACCATAAACACCGGACGCGATGGTTCAGGCGCTAACGTCTGTGACCCGCATTCGAGAGGTCACGGGTTCGATTCCCCCGGCCAACCTTGCTGACCCTGGGCTTTTCCTGTTTTTTTCAGGGTCACTCAGGCAAATGCTGGAAAGGTTATTTACCTTACATTCCCCAATCACTCCCATTCATTTCATTCTCTCTCTATACGGTCTTTCTGGGTTGTAAGAGTCAGCGGGGTCGCCGGTAGGATGCGCTGCGGTGGAACTTGCGCTCTGGAAATACGGTACTTGGCTGAAGGGAGGCGCTGCGATCGGCTGGCCACCCGCCAGGGGGGACTGATTGATCAGCTGGACCTGGCTGGTGGTGCGCTCTCTGTTGTAACGTGGAACTCCGTCGGGCTGAACTACCTTCACCTATTAGGGATCCACCATTGTAGTTCTGTCTGTGATGCGCTCTGGCCGCCTGTAAGGTACTCTCATGTCATTCTTCCTCCCGGGGTCACAATAAGCCATCACCTGGCGTGCCGGAATCCCCACCGTGACAGACAAGACAAGGCAAGATAATGGGTTCCGTAAAGCAAAGCAACCAGTAAACATCCCTGAACCTCTAGTCTGCATGCTTAACCTTTCTGAAACTAGATCAGGTCTGGGAAACTCGCGGAATAGCTTGAGCAACCCTTATTATGCTTACTTGCTAAACATACAGCTATCAGTGCAAGGCCGTGAGCAGGATGCGCTCAGAGAGTACCAGTTGCCCAGCCCTGAACTAGACACTCACCACTCGAGGTAAGTGGCTGGGATAATGGACGTCCTATATCAGCCGTCCTCAAAACAAGCATAATTAAATATGTCATTTTACATATAATCTAGACAGTTACGATGAAGATGAACCCTTTGGTGAAGAAACCCTTTTCTGTTTTTAAATAAGTTTCTCACAATCACGTCGTAGAGTTTAGAAACGGAAATTTGATAAATAAATAAATAAAACGTGGAACATAACCTCATTTGTTCAACAAATATGATACAAAAATTAAATTGATATTGGCTGAGTTCGTGCTATTGACAAGGACTAAGCTGAATAAAGAAGCATAAGATGATCTACCTACAGCACATTGTCAGCTTAAAGAGCATGTTTTTTTTTCAGTGTTTCAATACGCTTGCTATAAAATTACATCTAAAGTAAACAGAAAAAAGGAGCCACCTGCTTTCCTGGTACTGATTGGCTGCAAGACTCTATTTCAAAGAAAGATAATTTCTACATTTCTTATGAATCTGTTAAACGAAATGTACTTGGAATTGCCGTAATTTTCTCAAGGTAGGTGTGTTGTTTTGTACTTTTATTGTGAATCACATATAAACCATCACGAACTATACGAGGTATGCTACTGATGCGCTGTTCTCGCACAAATGAAGTTCAGACAAGGGTTCATTATTATCAACTTTACAACGTCTCCAGATGTATCTGGAACATCATTATGCTTACAGACGTCAAAAATGAAAAGTACACACGCTTAGAACGTCAGTGCATTTTCTGTTGGAGAATGTAGTACGATGAAAAGGTCTATATCGAAATACTACTTTCACACTTGTAGTTGAGTCATATTTAATAAATTCGCTTCAACGACTGGTTCTGTAGCTTTGCTTGCTGAAGACTGTCTTTTTGATGGTGTGATAGGTGCCTTAACCCTAGCACTACCAAGCCTTATTCCAGAACTTATATTATCAAGGGGGTTCATTGTTCCTCAAAAATACAACAGTGAAAACTTTGAAACAATTAGGCGATTCATGCTAGCAACAATGATTGACAATAACTGTTAACTGCATGCCTTTAATCAAAAAATTAAAAGACAGAATTTAAAAAAATTAGAGAAGGTGGTAATAAAGTACCCCTCCCCTCTTGGTATTGCTAGGGTTAAAGCGCAAGAATCTTCTCTCCTCCCATTCATGAACAGTCGAGTGCAGGGAATTTTGCCGATATGTTGCGCAGTGGTTTATGTTGGTTAGGAAATACTAAGCCACCTCTACCACACCTTACCTGGATCTCGCACTGCATTTAGTGTTTGCCTTTCTCTCCCCCTTTTTCCGTAGTTTCTGAGCATGAAACCGACCAGTGACCTTAGATTAATGTTGAGTGCAAAACTTTTCACATCAAACCAATACGGGACGGATTCATTTTTTGAAGCATACCTTCAAACCACTCAGCAATGTCTTTTCATTTCAATTCGAATAAATTTACTCACAAATGTAATGTTAATCTAACGTTGGCAAATCTGTCTTAGGAATTAACCTTTGCATGACACTTTAGCATTAAATTGTGACTAGATTCATTCTAATTAAACTAGAAATGTATTACAGCATTGTTCACACACTGTTTGCGTGACAGTTAGTGAAGTAATAAACCATTTACTGCATTCGTCAAGAAAGTAGATGGCTCCAAATATTTTACACAAGTTATTTTTTTCGGGGAAACTTTATTGGCAATAATTGCATTGGACATGTTTGTTACACTCATTATGTAAAATCCCTGGTTAACTTATGCCGAAGCAGTACCTTCCACACGGTATAAGAGGTTGTTGAAAACGTTTTGCTATACTAGATGGAAGAGAAGTCATTACATTAATTTAACCAGTGATAGATCTCGGTATTTGGAACACATTTTGTGTCTTACGTTTTTGTCTCTGACCATTTCCTACGGAGATATTTTAGTTTTGTCGAAAACAAGCTGGCAACACTGCAGATTGTGTAGGTGTCACATTCCCTAGCTCGGTATATAAACAAACAGCGTAACAAATTCAAACCCTGCCTTGTCCCTCTGTGTTTGTTGTGCGGGCGTAGGCCAATCACAAGTGTTAGTTCCCAAAACATTAGGGCGAAAGTGAAAATGCCCGGCATGTTTACTTCCACAAACCAGTTCAATTCCCTGACCAACCTCAAGGCAACGTTGTCGACATGCTACACGTCTTTAGGAGCTGCTCGTAGCATTCCTTCACGCCTTTTAAGTGATTAGTTATTTCGAAACCCTGTGTGATGTCGCATAATTACTACCGAAGCTTTGTTAGAAATAAGTTACTCTACGCTCTTACAAGTAAAAAAACTGTTATCTTCGTACATTCTTGTGGAATTACTCATCCAATTTGGATCAAAAACCATTTATTTTTTCGAAATCGGATGATCAAAGAACAAAATGCCATTCGACCTTTTTATTTGTGATGCTTCTATATAGCATATATTAAAAGGAATGTAATGACTTCCCTTCCACCATTTATATCTCAATAATCGAATTATATTGAATTTTCTACTTCGTGCCCATTGGAAATGTCGGTTGGGTAAAGTAGTTATATGCCATGTAACATGACATTTTAGACACATTGTAGGTGTTTTATATACGAGGTTTTATAACAATATTTCGATTATTCTTCAGTAAAAACGCAAAAGAACATACAAAGAAAATACACGCCCATAAAAAGGTGGATATTGGCTTCGGGGTCAGCCCATGATACGTGCTACCATTAGTTTTTCAATCAAAATCGAATTAGAGTAATTTTGATTGCAATTTTGTTATATCTAGGTATATCAAAAAGTTAGGTTTAAGGAATATTAGTTTTGAAGCTTTAACGGCAATATTATTAATTAAAACTCCTCGGGTTATCAGTCGTGTAATATCTATTAAATGTTCGAGCTTTCGGCCTTTTCAAACTCCATGGATGTCATCTGGAAATGAATGAGGAACTCTGAGACGTTTCCAAAGAAATTATTAATGGAATTCAGGTCGCAATAAAGAAGCGTCAGTGACAACTTGATGGGTATGAGTTTACACAGCGGTTCCAAGTTATGACACATTCATTGTTACACTACAAGGTCACGCCCAAGTTATAGTGCTGCAACATAGGCTTAGGATATATCCCTGGCCGGCATTGTTTCTGCGCGGAGATGTGTGCAAATTATTTCATACAGTGATCTACTAGCAGGCGCAAACAAGTTAATTATCGCGTACCGCCCATAATTGCTACTCTGAGAAGCTAGCCTCTAAAGATTCTTTAACGGCAAGCTGCTGGCAAAATGAAACATAATACCTACAGCTTCTTTCAGCAACTCCGTATCTCTCGGAGTGTCTTAGCCAGCGAAGTGGTGGCTAAAACCTGTCAGAAGTGAACAAAGAGTAATACATTCTACATATTATATTGTTTAACAATGCTGTTGGGAACTCTTCTTCGGCGAGGATTGCGAGAGAAACAGCTTTTTTAACAAGCAGCTATAAATATTCAGACACACGCAGACGAATATGCTCGCTTACTTAGCAAGATGACTTCGTGCCCTCAAGCCGTGCCGTTCTTCAGCATTACCTTAGTCCATCCGAAAGGCACTAGCAACAAAGAATCGTTAAATTTCAGGTGCAGTACACATAAATAATTTGTATTAGACACGAAGCACCTGAAGCCCGAGTTGCTTCTGTATTATCTACAGTGTAGAACATACTCGTGTATAGCAAAATGTGAAATAATATGTAACCCATAAAAACTACGCTCAAGTCTGAGTCGATTTTCCCACGTTAAATATTGTGGCATCACTTTATTTTGCCTCCAAATGTTATCCCAAAAATACACAACTTTCTTCTACTGACGTAACACAGTCTACAGTCGTTCGTGATATTACAACTCCCAACTGTTTTCTTCTCATAGCCTTGACTCACTCCTTTCACTGTCTTTCCTCATTTTCTCTGTCCCTCATACACCAACTCCGACGATACAATCAGTCGATGTTATCCCTTTCGCTCTTCTATCCCTTGTCCATTGGCCATGCAAAGGGAACGGATTTAAATCCCATCAAATAATGACCAGCTCTTAAAAGATTTGACCATCGGTTAAGTACACTGTACTCGTATTTTCTTATTCCCTTCACACCTACCAGGAAATATGCAGTAGGACAATTTGTGCAATTGTTAATCTCAAGTAACATGAAATGGATAAAGTAATGAGTGTTTGTAAGAAGACTTTGTAGCTACTAGAGTGGAGAAAGTCGTATGAGTAAGTCTAGACTGCAATGTTGTGGTTATTATCGGCTTATGTGATTGAGTATATAGACATGATTTCACACAGCAGAAAAATGATAAAATATACTCTTAAAACATGTGAATTCATGTACATTTTTCTCTGAAACTACTTGTAGTAAGGAATCACACTTTTGCATGCTCATTTTTAGTAGAATCAGATATATTTTGAACCTCAATTACTTAGTTGTGTATATTAGTTTACTAGAAATTAAAAAAGAACTATTTGCAAGGTCAAAGAAGTAAAAATGTGTGAAGTTTGCAACGCTGTTGCCTTCTTAATATCACCTATATATATATATTATAAAGTTACAATTGTGGTTCAGAAAGTTACGCTATGTGTTGTATATGCACACTGCGAATTTTAGCTCTCTACCTTACACTTTCTGAGCAAAAGGTACACGCATTCACATGTTTTGAGGGTAAATTTTATTACTTTTCTGCTGGATGAAATAGTTTGTATACACTCAACCATATAAGCCATCAATAAAAATAATTACTTGAAATAATTTTCATGATTTACGAAATAATTCATAAAAAATTTAGAAAAAAGAACATTGAGAACTTTAAGAGCAGTGGTAATTTAACTTAATTGAACTCACTAAGTGTAATTCTGTATGTTCAGACTACACTATTTCCTTAAGGGGAGTATGAATGTATGTATATATATATATATATTTAAAAAGTGGATTTTGCAGATATGTTGAAATATTCAATTACGTCTCATCTCAGTGAACTATTTATTGTATCTATTTATTTCTTTATTGTATCTATTATAGTTTGGCAGGTGACTTTTTAACGTTATTTTATTCAATTTAAACATTTTTAACAGCCCAGATATTTCAGAGTATACCACCCCCTTAAAAGGGTTACTAAATCTAAATTTTACCCGCTTCAATAGCAGTAAGTTGTCATTACTGAAGTTAACTTTGATCAAATGCAAAAATGTCAAAATATGGACACCAGCAAACTGGGTAAAATCACACTCCAGCAGGACGGCAGAAAAATCTCCCAGACACTCCGAACTGAAATATCAGTCTGTGTAGATTGTGAAGAAAACCCGAAGAAAGAAGTTTCCGTGCAGGCTTGTCAAAATAAATTCCTTCAGATGGAATGTCCTTCTTAAGCTTTACACAGCTATTGGGACATAATGCAACGGCTAACCGGGGACAGACATTGTGAAAATTTTCTGCAGCCGAGAGGCGATTTTAGCTTGCTTATTCTGTTTTGGTAGGATCTACTTCCCAAGTAGGGCAGGTACATGATGCTGTTTTTGTTAGGTGCCCAGACATCCCCTACCTCACTCCGGGGCGTGGCACTGGTCACATCACCTCCACCCAGTGCTGTAGGTATGAATGCCTTACCTTTGTCCAACGAGGCTTATGCGAGACACAAGGAAACACAGGTGCCATCTATCCATAGCAAATTGATATATAATTCTTCTATAGATACCCATAGGTTAAAATTGACGAAGGCCCTGCCAAGAATAAATGTTTGCTTCCTCTACTGTTTATTTATGGTAGAGGAAGTATGACATTTGACTTAACAGTCCGTGTTTTAGTAGTGTTTAACTACATCCGGTGAAACATGAAATGTAATGACTGAAAAAAAGGAAAGTTGGGAAGAAAACTTCCAGCCCTAAATTTAGGGTACCTCCCCGACGTTTGCCAGTTATGAGGACTGAGGAAAACATGGAAGAAATCTCAGTCAGGAAGGGCATCATGGCAGAATTTGAAACGCACACCTCCCGGTCACCAGTCGGAGACTTAACCACCTCGGCTACTTGTGTCGATATGTACGTAAATGCGTGTGAAGAACAATATAACTCAAAAGCAAAGTTAGATACTTCCTCCATACTAAGTTCGGGAGCCTTTCAAGATTTTCATGGAATTATCCTCACTTTAAACAATAGTTCACAAAGAAAAACTACAATTAGCTTTTATTTTCCCAAAATGGTTTCAGTAATTTTGATTAAAACACCATATTGTGACAAAATGACAAAATCAGTCTAGTTATTTCTCTATTAGTTTATTTTTCTTCTGAGCTCTTGCACAAAAGCACAGTTCCCTTCTACTGACGTTAACACAATCGACAGTCTTTCGTGATATTAGAACTCTCTCTTCACATTCTCTGCCTTCTAAACACTAACTCCGGGGACACAATCACTCAGCACTCATTAAAACTTCTTCACTTCGATGCGACCTATCTTTCACGACAGCACCATACACACACACTCTCTCTCTCACAAACACTCTCTCTCACACTCTCTCTTTGTCAACACACTCTCTCACACACATACTCTCTCTCACACACACTCTCTCTCTCACACACACACACTCTCTCTCTCACACACGCACAGTCTCTCTCTCTCTTTCTCACACACAGCTATCTCGCACTCACTGACACAGTGTGTGTGTGTGTGTGTGTGTGTGTGTGTGTGTGTGTGTGTGTGTGTGTGTGTGTGTGTGTGTGTAGTGTTTAACGCCCGCTTTTACTACTACGGCACCACAGGCGGTGACACTGATGATACATGGAATGAAGATGGAGCACCGGTGGAATGAGATGGCGGGGGAAACCGGAGAACCCGGAGAAAACCCGCCCAGACGCCGCTTCGTCCACCACGAACTCACTGACACACTGACCGATTCATGTCTGTAACCACAACTACTCTAACTCGTTGTCTCGTCTCCTCATATAGCAGGAATGATTCACACGGTCCTCTCTGGAACTTCTACAAACACGCCGGCCGCCGTATACCTCTCGAAGGTTCCTGCAATCCTTCGTTATGTGCCGCGCTCATTGTTGTTAGTGACGTATGCATAAAATGTTCCGTGAGGCAGCCTGATCTTGAGCGCCTTTTTTGTTTGCCGGCCTGGTATGTGATGTGAAGTAGCGTCGTGAGCCGCGTCTGGGGTCACAATATCTTTATGATATTGTCATGAGGAGGCCTAAAATCTAGAACTAAATAAAACGCAACTTATAATAGAATACTTTTCCCCTAACATTACTTGTTTAAATGATATTCACTGCTGTAGGCTTAATTTTCCTTTCATTGAATTCTACTTTGTACATTTTATAATCAGCTGCTCTCTTGTTTTCGCATAAACTCGCAAAACTGTTTTCTAAAACATTTAAGTTTTATTTCCACATCTTAAGCAAGTACGTATTTCCTAGCTAGTTAATAATAATTTTAGAACTAGTGTACAATGACAATTATTAATATGTTTAGTATGTCCTCTTCAGAGTGGAATAACTGACGTAACGTTCAATCAAAATGTGTTTGCAAATGCACATACAAAGGCTTCATCAGTAGATACTCCTAAGTTGCTTAGAGTTTGTACTGTGTTTGCAGAGTGTGCACTTAGCAATGAAAAGAGCAAGGCCAGTGTTACGGACTTTCAGCACTAGAGCAAACGCGTATATACTACTACCTCGTGCTATAAAGCCAGTAATACAATCGTGTAGTAAATATTGTTAGGGCAAAGTAGACCAAACCAACAGCCGACCTCACGCCCACAAGATATGTACGATCGTGTAACCGATGCGGAAGAATGGTGTCGACATTACGCTTCCCCCAGCTGAAATGTTGGTTCCCCATGATGTTGGGTAGACATCGGTCCTATGTATTAGCCGAGAAACACACACTCGCATGCTTGAGTTCGAATCCATACATATCCCAAGGCAGGAGACCAGGAAGCTATATTCCAACTCACTGTGGAACAGTGGAAGGGGGAAAAAGAGGAGCGGTGTACAAGATTTTATAACGAAATTAAAGATCTTACTTGTGCTCACTGAGATACTGTCAGTAACGAAGTTTTCAGTATACGGTTGCTTTTGAAATGCTGAATCATCAACAGCAGTCCATGGAAATTCACAAGTCGGTCCAGTAAGGTTAAAAATATTTTTGATGCAATATAATGTTTCAGTCATAAAAACTGACATGGTTTTAACACTTTTCTTTCGATCTTTGCTTGGTAAACCTTTGTATATATTTATTTAGCCAGCCAAAATTACTTAAAAACCAGTGATGGATAAATTGTATTTATTTTTTACCAAATGAGTTGGTTCCCTGGTAACGTGCGAGACTTGCATTCGGGTGATCCTGGGTTTGGTTCTCATCGATCGCTCATTCTGACCATGGGTTTTTCATGGATTTCCCTGCTTGATAGGTGAATGCTGGGGTAGTTTCTAATCTGCCACGATTTCATTTCTTTTCTTCCCCTTTCATTCCGTTTCCTTCTCATTTTTCAGGTGTGCTTCTAGGTTTCGTAGGGTGAGGTGGTATCGGACAGTTGGTGCGAATGTTTGCTCAAGGAAAGAGCATGAGATGGCTGCGAGGATATTATACCTATATATAATTACTAGGCTTTGAACCTTTATATAATTATCGCGAAATGAGGCGATCGCAAATTTCCTGCCACGTGGGCGGAGCGTGACGTCATTGTACGAGTACAGTGACAGCACAAAACATCTGGCCTCACTGCCTACAGTGCATGGTGTCTCTCGAATGTGTTCCTTATTTCCACAGAGTAAAATATCTGCAGCAGGAAAATCGAAATATTCACGTATTGCTGAACCTATACAAATATTTGGGAGTTAACATTTTACTGCAAATGGGAACAGCATTGAATGTAAGTTATGCAACAAGTTTATGTACAACTTTCGTGCGAGGAGTTTATCTAGCCTCCTCTGTGCAGTGATTATGTGGCAAACTGACCCCCTCCCACTTTCTATAGTCCAAACTCGGCAACCTTTTGTTCTCTGTATGAAGGTTCGTTCCCTGATAATTACTGTTTGGGCGCGAGTCCGAAATGCGGCGACCGGAGTGCGAGCCGCCGTGTGGTGGCCACAGCAGGAAGGAAAAACACTGTATATTCCAAGTTCTCTATGCAGCAGAAACAATCACCATTGCCAAAGCAAGTGCAGAGAACGCGAAACCATATAAATAATTTATTTTGGGCGTCAACTTGATTATAAGTTTCTGCAGCTCATGAATGTATTATGCAAATCCGCGTGAACAGATTAAGAAGTTAGTTAGAGCAAATCACAATATGGTGTCAACAATTCGCGATTTCCATTTGTGAAGTCGTATGATGCTAATTCCTGAAAGGGTAAGCTACAAAGGATGTATTTCCAATATCCCTGTCCCGTATTTTAACCGGGGATGTGTGAGTTGTAGATATTCAAAATGTGTTTCTTGGTCAGAAAAGAAGAAAAATGATGAAAATTAAGGCATTAGTTTAACTATAGACCCGTCATACCCTTTTCCTTTCTCTAACGTCTATCTACGGTGCGTAGAAAAAGTACTATGACGCCGGTTGACGGCAGCGGCAACAGCAAAGCCTCTGGGCCTGACTGCCTCCCAGTACCGACGGTTCGTGCAACAAAGGTGCTCAAGGTCAGGCTGCCTCGCGCGACTGTTGTAAACAGGTGGCGACAATCACAACCGCAGAACCAAAAGGGGTTTTCGAGATTATTCGAGAAGTGTCCGATGGCCGGCGTTTATGTAGAAGCTCGAGAAAGGTCCATGTTACGTTATCCTCGCTATATAAGGGGGTGAGGCGATAAGAGTTAGTAGTTAGTTACAGATATGAATCGTCAGAGGCAGGCTTTTTTTTAGTTATAGTGCGTGTGTCAGCTGCGTGAGTACGGTCACGTCGAAAGGATAGCAAAGCAGTTAATGAGTGTTGAGTGATGCATCGTCAAAGTCAGCTGTTTGAGAGATAGAAAAAGAAGAAAGACAGATAGGAGTGAGTCGAGGTACGAGAAGAAAGGAGTGGTGAGTTATAATATCACGAAAGACTGTAGAGTGTGTTAACGTTGGTAAAAGTAATTGGACTTTCGTCATTTTGTCACATTGTTGTCAGAAGTGCGATTTGTCAAACTGTCATTTTGTCACAGTAGTTACTTAAACCTAACACCTGAAATTTAAAGCATTTTGCGCTCAGCAATAAATATCATCGTTAATGGTCTCTCATTTAATAATTGGCAAAGAGTTATGTTTAAATTATTGTATAAATTAACTCTCAGGTTTAATATGTTTAGCGGAATGTTTCAGAAAAACAAATGTTCTTTCTTTCTCATTTCTTCATGGGTTTTATCTTATTTACTACGTTACAGATAATGCAAACTTTATTTAACGGTTTCAACCTTTCATATTGTGAATCTAGGAGCGTGGAGAATTTATTACTAAAATTCTGAGACCTTTCCAAAAATTTCACAAATACGTCACCTTAAAGAAACAAAAAAGAATAATATATATTCAACAACATGAAAGAAATATACTTGTATTATTCATATTTACCAGAGTAATAAAACGATAACAACTGTAAATTATTAAATTAATAAAAAACAACAATTTCCGTGCAGTTATTAGTAATATTTGTCAATCACATGAAACCACAGAATGTTTCTTGGTCTGTTCACGTATGTATGGTGATGTTACGGAAGAAGAAAAAGAAAGCCTTCTGAATTTACCTCAACTGTCATTCTTACATATCTACTAGTGGAAAATTATATTTAACAGCCATTTTCCTTTCACAAATACATGTTTTAGCAAATAAACTCTAACAAGGGTGCGAAATAAGCGAAAAAAGAAGCACACAGGAAATAATAACAGTTATTTCGTTGACCGGTGTTCGTGATCAAAAGGCCAAGAATCTCACGTGTACGAGGACCTCGTTAATAAATCAATCATGGCGACGTACATAAGAGGCTAACACGCTGATGAATTGCCTGCTTATTTTAATGGGCTCTGACTTGAGGCTACAAAACGGGGATGTTGAGCTTCCTGAAAGCTCAGAGATCCAGCAGTAGCTTGGGCTCCTTCACCAAAAATCGTAATCAATCATTTTATTTGTCCAAAACCACACCCTGAACAGAACATCTTTGGCAACGGGATAAAATAGACATATGTTTGTATTATAACAGCGAACTTCGCCAGTAGAGTAAAACATTCATTCAATAAACTGTCAAGTTTTAATATTACTCACAATTAACCACTTTGCCTTTTGGTTACTTGTAATTGCAGTTTTCCCAGGCAATAATATCGTGTAGGTACAGCTATGGAAAAAAATGATTGAGCGCATTAGGAAAGTAGAATATTTTTGAGTTCCACGTCGTGTAGCGTAGTTTACACAAGTCGATATTCCAACATGCCTCCAGGTAGCAATTAGTTCGTTCCAAACATTCTGGAGCATCATCTCTTCAATGGTGATTACTGCAGTGGTGATGCGTTCCCTCAATTCTACGAGAGTTCATGGTAGTGGAGGTACATAGATGCGGTCCTTAAGGTACCCTCATAGGTAGAAGTCACACGGCAATAGGTCAGGTGACCTAGGGCGCCAAGGAAAAAGAGCCTGGTCATCTGCACCAACATGCCCAATCTAACGAAGTGGAAGTTCATGGTTCAGGTACTTATGAACATAAAGCTTCCAATGAGGAGGTGCCCCATCTTGTTGGAATACAAAATTGTTAGAATAATTGTTCAGTTGTGGAAACAACCACAAATTCAACATACCTAGGTTAGATGTGCCCGTAACAGTCTTTTCACAAAATAAAAGAATGGTGCATATACACCTTTCTGTGTGACATGGGACAGAAAACAGCTTTGGTGAAACTCTTTCAACTGTTACAAATGCGTGAGGATTTTAAGACCCCCAAATCCTCACATTATGACGATTAACAACCGCAGCTAAATGGAACGTGCATTCGTCACTAATATCAACTTGGCAGCAAAATCTTTATCCATCGTTGCTTCTTGCATTGTGGTACAAAATTGCAGGCGTCGACCGTAAACTTCCGCCTTCAAATGTTACAGGAGCTGTGTACGATAGGGTTTGCAACGCAGCCTTCGCAAAATTTTCCACACAGTAGGTTGTGGTACTCAAAGTTCACGGCTTCCAAGAGTTGTTGAATTCTGGGGACTACGAACGAATGTCTCCCTAACTCTCTGCACTGTTTCATCTGGCATCTTTAGTCGACCGGTATATTTCCCTTTACACAGACAACCACTGTCCCTAAATTGCCGATACCACCGCAAAATGCTTTGTTTACACGATGGTTCTTGTTGATAGTTGCTTCTGAATGCACGTTGTGCGGCTGTAACAGAAGTACATCTCGCATATTCCAATACCGAAAAAATCTTTTGTTCTTTTGTTGCTATTTTGTGGAGGCATTACTCTCGTGTTACCATCTGGTGTAACGAACGCTAACTTGGTGAGTTTCCGGCTAATTTGGTGTATCAACCATTGCTTTAAGTGTAATACTCTGGAAAATATAGCGCTTTGAAAACGCATTAATCACTTGTAGTAACCCTGTATTCATCCACAGGCAAAACAATTGTCATTAAGTTGGTATAAAATGTACTTGGCTGAAGCCACAGATAACGAAGTTAAGTTTATCTGATTGTTGTATAAGGCTTTGCCAGTAGCTACTGCATTCTCGATATACGGGTTGTTTAATTTATTTGAAGTCGTAACTACTGTTGCGCTGGTTAGCTTCAGGTGCTAAGGAATTGTTCATATTGTAAAACACTTTATGGTATTACATTGGCTTCCTGACAGTTAATCGTAACTGAAATATTAGCTACACAGCGCTTTACAGAGAATACACCATTGTTTATAAACAAATGGTGCCAGTAAAGTCACAAATGCAACATAAGTTGCTTGGGAAGCATTAAATATATTATAGTGGGTATGTATAAGAACTTAGGCAAATAGTTTTTTTCCCCTCAGCGGTTATCGTCGAAACATTTCGTACAGACAACATTGCTAAATAACTGTTACTGCTATCAATGTATCTTAGCATAGTTTTTACATTCGTGCTTCTAATACCTAGCGAGTTGGCTCTGTGGTAACGTGTGAGGCTCGCACTCGGTAGGTCCCGGGTTTGATTCCCTTTGACCGTCCACTCTGACTTTGGGATTTTCGTGGTTTTTCCCAGGTTCATAGGCGAATGCTGAGGCATATACAGTACAATTCATCTTGTGGATGTGGTCACTGCTTGACAGAAAAACTAAAAATATGTTCGGTTTTGAAATTGCCCGGTGCAGAATAAGCTCACAGTCATAGAGAATCTTGCAGATGAAATGCAGGAGGATCACATCACATGGGCCAGGAATGTACCAGTAAAGTTAGCGTATTGTTTTGCATAAGTCTGAGTTTTACTACCTAAATAACTAATGAAGCTGGATGAAACGTTAACCAATTATTACTATATTATGTATAACCAAGAATAGTTTAACATGTACATTTTTACAATTTTTAATTTTTAGAAAGCTGTGCCTGAAATATCGTATTTTTTTCTGGTCAAAATAGAAGTTTAACAACGAATATCTCGAAAATGGTTCACTCCACAAATATTTTAATTAGACATAACTTGTATGTTTCCACCAGATTTACATTTTTGTATTAAGATTCTGGCTATTTTTACGGTTCGCCAATTATTTGAATGCCGTTCAGAA